>PVJI01007720.1:0-76100 GCA_004026765.1 Micronycteris hirsuta | reverse complement strand
ATTGTATGAAATGTTGAAGGGAGTTATATGAGGTATGGAGGAATATCAACAGGGGAGTGGTAGGGGGAGAGGCTGGGAATGGGGCACAGAACAAGTAGCATAAATGGGAGGTAGACAGCAGACAGGGGGAGGTTAGAATAGTATAGGAAGTGCAGGAGCAGAAGGACTTATGTGTATGACCTATGGACAAAACTAAAGGGAGGGGAAAGGGGGGTAAAGGGGAAGGGGGAAAGAAGGGGGGAAATTGGGGCAACTGTAGCAGCATAATCAATAAAATATAGTTTAAAAAAGAAAAATGATCAAAACACAGAAAAAAAATGTCTTGGTATATAGTTGTTCATGGTAATTTCTTATGATCCTTTGCACTTCTGAGGTATCAGTTGTAATTTCTCCTCTTTTCTTTCTGACTTTATTTGGATCCTCTCTTTTTCTTGATGAATCTTATTAAAGGCTTGTCAATTTTGTTTATCTTTTCAAAGAACCAGCTCCTGGATTTATTGATCCTTTGAATTTTTCTTTTAGTTTCTATGTCATTTAATTCTGCTCTGATCCTGATTATTTCCTTCCTTCTACTCACTTTTGGGTTTGTTTGTTGTTGTTCCTCTAGTTTTTGTAGATGTAGGGATAGGTCACTTATTTGAAATTTTTCTATCATTTTTAGGTAGGCCTGTATTGGTACAAACTTCCCTTTAAGGACTGCATTTGCTGTGTCCCATCGGTTTAGGACTGTTTTGTGTTCTTGTTCATTTGTTTTCCAGAATGTTTTTATTTATTTCTTGATCTTATTCTTTACCCATTCAATTTTTAATAACATGTTATTCAGTCTCCATAGATTTGATTGTTTTTGAGTTTTCTTCCCCAAGGTTGCTTTCTAGTTTCAAGTCATTATGGTCCAAGAAAATGCTTGATATGATTTCAATTATCTTAAATTCATGTGGCTTGCTTCATTCCTATGTTGAAAATGTTCCATGTTCATTTGAAAAGAATGTATATTTGCTTCTGTGGGATGAAAGATTCTGTATATATCAGTTAAGTTCATTTGATCTAGCATATCACTCAGTGCCAAAATATCCTTGTTAATTCTTCATTTATAAGATCTGTCCATTGTTTACAGTGGGGTGTATAAATACCCTACTAAAAGTGTGTTGCTGTGTGTATATTGCCTGAAGCCCTCCGAGATTTTCCTTCTATGTTTGTGGGCTCCTATGTTGGGTGCATATACTTTTAAAATGTTTATAACTTCTTGATGGATTCTTTCCTTAATAATTATGAAGTGACCTTCTTTGTCTCTTTTTACTGGCCTTTGTTTTGAAGCCTATTTTGTCTGATATAAGTTTTGCTGCCCCAGCTTTTTTTTCTTTCCATTTGCTTGGAATATTTTTTTCCAACCCTTTACTTTCAGTCTTTGTAGGTCTTTTTTTCTGGAAGTTTTCTGGGATGGGTTTCTTGTAGGCAGTGTATGTGGGGGTCATGATTTCTTTTCCATTCAGCCACCCTATGTCTTCTGATTGGAGCATTTAATCCATTTATGTTTAAGGTTATTATCGATAGATACTTGTTCATTGCCATTTTTTCCCTTTGTTGCCATGTTCCCCTCTCTCTCATTCTTTTCCTTCATCTTCTAGAGCATTCCCTTTAGCATGTCTTGCAGTGCTGATTTGGTGGAGGTGTATTTTTTTAGCCCCCCTTTTTTTTTGTCTGGGCAACTCCTTATTTCGCCTTCCATTTTAATTGAGAGCCTTGCTAGATAAAGTAATCTTGGTTGCAGGCCTTTGGTTTTCATTACTTGGAATATTCTTTGTCATTCCCTTCTGGCTTGGAGTGTTTCTGTTGACAAATTACCTCTACTCTTATATGTTACTATCCCTTGTATGTTACTATCTGTTTCTCCCTTGCTACCTTTAAGATTCTCTCTTTGGCTTTAAAATTTGGCATTTTAATTATGATGTGTCTTAGAGTAGGCCTGTTTGGGTTCATCTTGATTGGGACCCTCTGTGCTTCCTGAACTTGCCTGGCTCTTCCTCTCTCCAAATTAGGGACGTTTTCTGTCATTTTTTCAAACAGATTTGCTCCTCTTCTTCTCCTTCTGGTATTCCTATGACATGAATGTCGTTATGTTTCATGTTGTCCTAACATGAACTATACTCATACTTTTTTATTCTTTCTCCATTTTGTTGCTCTATCTGGGTTTTTGTTTATACATTTTCTTTCAGCTTGCTAATTTGGGCCTCTACTTCATCCAGCCTGCTTGTAATTCCTTCTAGTATATTTTTCATTTCAGCTGTTGTTTTTTTTTTTCATTTCATTCTGGTTCTTGTTTATAGTTTCTATTTCCTTTTTCATGTTGTTGTAGTTTCCACTCAGTTCCTTATAGTTGTCACTGAGTTCCTTGAGCATCCTTATAACACTGTTTTTATAATTCTATATCTTTTAGATTTTTTTCCTCAATTTAATTTGATCCTTTTTCTTGGGATCCTTCCATTCCTTTAGATTGGGGGTTCTTTCTTTGTCTCCCCATTTTAGGTGACTCTTTTGTTTGTTTCTGCATCTCAGAATGCTCTGCTTTGCCTGCCTGTCTTCATGTGGTGAACTTCTGTGGTAGGAGTTCTGTGGGACTCAGTGGTGCATCCTCTTTGATCTCCTTGTCTGGATGCTCAGGGTTACCCTTTCTTCAGTTTGTGTGGGCTCTCTTATTGTATTTGGGCTTTGTTTGTTGGTGGCTTGTTTGTTGGTGGTTTCTCCCCTCCAGCTGGCTTACTGGTAGTCACAACTCCCACCTTGTCTTTATGCTGTTGTACAGGTGTTAGTTAATAGAGCAGTATTACCAGACAACCAAACCTATGCCAGCAAAGAGAACTCTCTTACCACATCAGCAATATCAACCACAATTGAGAAAAGATTAATAAAATTTAAGAGAGATTAAGAATATTATAAGACAGTCCTGGCTGGTGTAGCTCAGTAGATTGAGTACAGGCTGGGAACCAAAGGGTCGCCGGTTCGATTCCCAGTCAGGGCACATGCCTGAGTTGCTGGCCAGGTCCCAAGTGAGGGCCATGTGAGAGGCAACCATACATTGCAGTTTCTCTCCCTCTCTTTCTCCCTACCTTCCCCTCTCTCTAAAAATAAATAAAACCTTTAAAAAAATTCTTTCAACAAAATAAAAAAAAAGAATATTATAAGATAGGACAAAGGTAATATGAGATGACTAAAAGAGAAGAGAATGTTTTTAGTAGGGTTGTTACAGAGCAGGGCCCAACGATACCCTAAACCCGCACCTGGTTCGTTATGCTTGCCGCCAATGGAAAGACGTCTCTCAATGCGAGAGACTGGTGAAAAGGAAAGGAATTATTTATTTACAAGTTATACAGGCTTGGAGTAATGACTTAAGGTCTCCTTTAAGATACTAGAGTCCTTTGGAATACCTGTTCTCTAGAATACCCACAAATGAACACAGTTCTTCCTTCTCCCCCTCTGCCCAGTCTAGGGTACCGTATTTCAGGGAAAGAAGTAGAAGTCTGTGATTCAGGCTGCCCCTCCATTCCAATACCATGCACTGTGTCACCACTGTGATCTCCAGTTAATCCAAAACCCAGGTTAATCCTAAACCATGTGGCACCTTCTCATGGCCCACCAGCAAGAGTCCTTTCACTCCTTTTCTTTCAGGCAAAGTCTCTCCTGCTTCCTAGGCTGTGTGGCAAAAGGAGCCACCCAAAGCCACATGGTCTTCTCTCTGTTTCTCAGGCTGAGGAGTCCCCACTCCTCCAAAGCCTCATGGTCCAGAGCATGTTATGGCTGCTGTGCCTGGGTTTAAATCCCCGCGCCAATCTTCCTCTGCAGCCCCATTTCCGACTCCTACTTCAATCAACTACACCTGCCAGCACTTCATATTCTTCCAGCTTTATTTGGCTTCCATGTTAACTGTGGGCAGGTGTGGCCCCATGGCACAGAGCCAATCATCTCCAAGCTCTCACGCAGGCGCTGTGTCCAGAGGGAGTTGCCTCCCAGTTACATCTTAGGTGGCAGTCACTTCCATCCCCCTGGCTCAAAGCATGGCCACAGCTATTTAACATATCTGTGAAACCAGTTAAAGGTTACATGTTAAATGACCGTGCCAGGGTTAGCTGCAAAGCTGCTGCCATACCAAACAGCTCTGCATGGCCCTGCTTCAGGAGTCCCATCCCCCCCAGTTCAGACTTGTAGGGGTGAGGACATCCTATATATATTTTTCTAATATTTCCTGGACACCTTGAGTTCTGGACCCCATTACAAATCCCTATTTGGGCCCACTTCTTGGCTGCACCTTGTTACAGGGTGACAGGGGAGAATTGATAAGAGTAAGGATAAAACTGAGGCAGATAAAAGGGAGAGGACAACATTTAAAATGTAAGTAAAACACAGAAGGGCAGTGGTAAAAATGGAATAAGAAGAGGGAAGCATATGCTATGAGGTTTGAAGTAAAATTAAAAAGGTATTGGATCAATGGGAGAGAAATTGCAGTAGAACCACAGCAGGGTCAATAACAATGACAGCTGAATGAAGTTTAGTAAAGGTGTAAAGGGAATGAGAATATTCTACAAAAAATATAAGTGAATATGAGATGTCTGTAGTAAGGAAAAATTATTTTGAAGGGATGAGGGGGAAAATTGAAAAGAGTAAGGAGTAAAGCCCAGGTTAAGAGAGGGGAAAGATTATAAAATAAAATTCCTCACTAAACTGATCAAGGGCAGGGGGAAGGCATAATGGAGTAAGACAGGAGAGAGTATCCTGTGGGGCTTAAAGCACAAACAAATAGTGAACAAATAGGAGATCCACTGGAGAAGTACAGCAATATCTGTGGTATTTCACCCAACTAGCCACAATTTATAAAGTTGCAAAGGAAATAAGACTATTATATGAGGGTGAGAAGAATGTGAGCTGACTTAAGAAAGATGAACACTAATGTGATGTTAGATAAAGGAAAAATAAAAAGAATAAGGGATAGGAACATGGCATAGTGGCATAGTGTGAGAGAAATAAGTTTATAACACCAGTAGGAAAGGTCAGGAAGATGACAAAATAGAGTGAGACCAGGGAAGGGCGTTGTGTGGGATTTGGAATAACAATGATATGAAAATAACATATAATCTGAATAAAAAGAATAAAAAGTAAAAGACCAAGATTAGTGAGTTAGTTGGAATATGAGTGAGGTTAAAGAAGAAATATTAAAATGCTATAGGAAAGGAAGAAAAAAAAGGAAAGAGAAAAACACACAAGTTCCGATGAAGAGCAAGGTGAAATTCATCTCAGTTATTGGTGTTTACCTTCTGACTTTTTTCTAGATCCATCTCTGGTTTTCTATCAGCCTAAGGCCCCCCATGGGTAGCCCAGTTCTGACAACACTGCCTGTATCTCCTTCCCCTGCCTCTAGAGAGAGCTTTTGTTATCATCAAGAAGGTGAGGTCTCTCTGTCTCCTCTGGGAAGCACTGTTCAGTCTTCTGAGAAAATTGTGGGTGCATTCCCCCTGTTTCTACACCTCCAGTCTTAGTCTATCCCACTTTATTTCCCATAATGTATCATTTCTGTTTAAATAGCTGTCCATCTCGTGGGGCAATGGGGAGACAATCTGTGTAAGAGTATCAGGTCTGTCCTGCTTGGTGTAGTCTGCAGCTCTGTGTGTGAGCCAAGTCTGGGCAGCAGCCTGAATCCCTTGTTGTGCCCTTTAGTAACTTCCTGTTTTGATGGTCTCAGTGAAATAGGGCCCTAGGACCCAGTGTACTTTGTCTCTCAGTGGGGGGTTCAAAATGGACCTTTTTAGGCATTAGTCTTGTCTTACTATTGTGGCATAGCCCTCTGCTGGTCATTAAGCCTGTCCAGCCAGCTTTGAGGATGTTCCATGCTCCTGCCTGAGATGGGAGACTGGGCTCAATCTTCCTTTCCCAGAGGTTCCACCAAGATAGGGGGCCCAGTCTGATCTCACTTAATCTCAGGGGCACAGTTCCCAGCCCACTGCCCTCATAGCACTCTGAGGCCTGCCCTCCCCTCTCTGTGCCTCTACGCCAGGCGGGGCTAAGACATCACCTCGCTTTGCACCCCTTTGATCAATCTGCCCAGGTATACTGGTATACTGATTGGGAGCAGATCATGCCCACAGACCTCCCTCCTTGTTGGCCGGGCAGCTTCGTGGACATGGGGTCCCTTCCCAGCATACCTCAGCTCCCCTTCTGAAAAAAGTGTCTCTGGGAGCTATTGCTGAAGCTCCAAGTCAGTGCCAGGCTTTCCACACACTCCATCTTGTTAAGTAAATTATTGACAAAAATTCACCGAAAAAGCTTATTTAAGTGGCAAATACTTAGTACTTAATTTAAAAAAAACACTACCTGAAGAAAATTTTTAAAATTTCTATGAATGATTTACCAGTGTCTCATATTCTCTGTCCTTTTCACTCACACACACATTCTGATAACATATTTACTAGTCTTATTTATACCTTCTTTAGTTATAATATATTGAGAAGCATCTAACATACCTAATACATCTTATTTTTATTAGATTTCTTATAAATATTTTATAAATAATTTATAAATATTTTAGATTCCTATAAATAGTGTAAAATAAGTGCAGGTCTCTAGATTTACTTTTCTATGGGTAACTTCTTGCCCTAATCTTCACAAAACAAATATCACAGTTTTTCTTGGATATAACTGGCCATTCAAAGTAGTAACGTAAGAAGTTATTTTTCTACAAAAAAGAAAGATTTCTTTCTAATGTGAGAGATCAGACTAAGATATAATAAAATTTGGGAATATATACAAAGAACAATAATTCATCCTAAACTTGAGGATTGGGACGGGCACTTTTTCTATCCGTTCTGATTGTAAGCAGAAGTTCCCGAATACCTGATACTGTGGAGACAGTGACAGGTGCTATTAAAGTTATGCCATGAATATAAATTACAGTTTCATATTGAGGGCCTCTAGGTTTGTACACATCTTGGGAGAGTGCAGCTTTGCTGCAAAAGTCTCAAAAGTAAGGGTTAGGCATTGAGTCCCCAAAATTTTAGTTATCCACACTCATCAGGCTGAAAATTATACTTATTTAAAAATTTCTGGGACAAAGATCTGCATTATTTACTGGTGGAGCAAGCTTTTCATTTCTTTATGCAGGATGTAAAATATGTATATGTTTGCTGCCTGGTTTTCTCACAGAAAAGATAAGTTCATAAATAAATCTATTACGGAGCCTCACTGAAAAATAATGCTTTAGTTTACACATTAGGACTTAAAATGAAGCACTCAATAATGGCAATGACATTCTTAATCTCTTCATTGTTATTTAACATGTTGAGCAACAAGTTCATTAATCATTTTATATTAATATTCAAGTGAGAGAGAAGATGCTAGGACATTTTCCATTCCAAATAGCATTTCCATTTGGCTGGGCGTTGTCTTAGACATGATGGGTAGGAAACAGAAAGGAAGATTAACTCTCTGATACACCTATTTCTACTTCATTATTGCAAAAGTCTTTTCTGAACCATTAGGGAAACTTAACCAGAGCAAAGTCAATCTTGACATCTTCACAGTGCTAGTAAATAAAACCTCTTGTGCTTGCTTATTCAAGATATAATTACACGTATAAATCATGACAAAGAAAGAATAATCACTAATTTTATTCTATATTTTTACTTACTTTTGAGGCATATGTTAAGTAATGAAGAAAGAAAAAGAAAACAACTATTTATATCGAGATCTTGTGCTGGACCCTGCACTTACTTTTTTATACTGTTATCTAATAAATTAATATATATATAAAATATCCTCTATGTAATATATACAATATGCTAAGTAATTATATGTGGAATATGTAACATAAGAAAGGCACTATGCAATTTGCAATGTCTAGGTTGCCTGTTGTAAGATTAAATAGCTTGTTATTAGTAAATATGAAGCTTTATGAAATAGTTAAATACATTATGAAGCTTAAGGATAATGTGTTGGAAGCTTTAGAAACGCGATATTGCTTAATTCTCGCAAGGACCCTAGGAAGTAAATGTTTTTATCTCTATTTAATAGTCAAGACAGCTGAGGTTTAGAGATGTTGAGTAACTTGCACAACTAATAAGTGGTGAAGTTGTAAAGCAAAATTTAAAGCCTGTACTTTAGTTATATATTCAAGAAATAGAACAAGTGTTTTTTCAGTAAATTTCTCACTTAGAATTTAATAGCCTGTTATGTAAAGAAGGGGAAATATGCTACATTAAAAGTCTATGATTTTACCTTCGATATTTTGCTATAAGAATAGACTGGGGACTCTCCTAAGTGAATTGAAGGCTCGCTAATAGCTCACATATCACATTCACATAGGCAGGCTTTAGTCTTTAGTTTTTATGTCAGGCTTTGGCTTATCAATACTCACTTTAAGAAGCTGTCCAGGTTAGGGGAGGTTGTCACTGGTTCCCTCCTTGACCTGACATGTAACTACCACCCATTTTCATGAGAATTTTACGTTCTGAATTAATGAGCAAGGAAGGTACAGAAGATGAAATGCATAACTCATTAAATCTCTTTGTTTCCTTCAAGATCTTTGTGTGCTTCTGGTTTAAATCAAAGTGAATTATTTTCCCAGGTCTTGGTGCCATGTCTAAAACAAGATGATTCTTGAGACAGTTTAGACCCAGAGTTAGAAATCTGGGTTAGAAAGTCTCTAGTTCACTCCTGCTTCTCATTTCCATCACGTATCTTCACCTTTTCAATTATCTCATTCAATACAATTTGATTGGTGGGAGCTTTTTATAGTTTCTGGAACTCTTTGTTCAAAAATTTTTGTAGTTTTCAAAAAACAATGCCATTAACTAGACTTGCTGGGTTTTAAATGTCTTCCTGAGTCCCTCTCTTTTAGAAACACAAATACCAATTAACGCTTTTTAGTTTCTTTTGCCCTGTGGACAGAAAGTGTCATTCAATTATGTTGCTACAAGTTTCCTTATGCCTCTTTCTTATAAGTTAGAATCTCATTAGGTTTTATGAAAAGTTTTAGTAATATGTAGTATGTTGCAATTATAAGCTTTGACATCTGCCTTAATATAATCTTGCCCAAACTTTGAGAGTATTTATTTATGATTGTATGTCTCATTATGATCCAGCCTACAGCCTGCTAAAACTGAAACTATTTTTATGCCTACACTGTGTCATAGAAGGAAGGAAGGCTTTCCTGACAACTTTCTCTTTTTCCTTCTAAAGAAGTCCAAGATGTTACTGAAGGTGTCCAGAGGAAAGGGAGGTCACTCGTACCATCAGTAAAGGCCCTTGGATTGGGTTCTCTCAGGCTTCACAGCTGACCTTCAGCTCCCCAGGCTCAAAAACAATCTTGTGGAGAGTATCTCAGACTTGATTACATCTGAAGACGGCATCAAATTAACACAACTCTCACTGAATATTAGAAACAAGAATGGCTAGGTATTAATTTGCAATTAAAGACATTACTACCAGAGGAATCTAATGCTCTAGTCAATAATCTCTCATCGTGGCCCAATACATTAAAGCCAAATTATGGTCAAAATGTGATTGGCCTTTAAACAGGGTGAATTCAAGTTCCAGTTTACGACAGTGACATGGGAAGATCCTGAACTCACCTTCTCTCAGAAGCACTCCTTATCTATAGTTACATACAAAACAATTTCCTCTGGGGAAAAAAAAACTAAAAATGGGTGGGATAACCCCTTCACATGGAGCAAATGAGAGGGAAATCACAACAGGGTGGGTATGAAAGACTTAGACACAATCTTGCAATAAACCCGCTTCCTACAGTCAGAAGGAAACTCATAACCCGAAGCTTCTCTCTTAGGAGCAAAGTGTGCATGCCTCACATTGGACACCCTGACTTTTCAGAGTGGCACTTGAAGACCAACGGAACTCTTGCCCACAGGACCCACATGGCTTGTTGAACTGAGGAATGGTTCAGTTAATTCCTTACCCACATGTGGACTCACCCACCCTAGGGCCCAGCTCAGAAGTAGCCAACTGAAAAGCTCCCAGACTTTATATGAGTGAAACATATTTCCTAATTTTAAAGAGTTGGTCTGAGGAGGAGGGGCCTGCTGGGATACTCTCCAGGGTTGGAGGCTGATAGACACAATTTGCCTGCGTGCCTTCTGCCTTGCTAAAGCTGGCAGGCACTATTTTTCTTTATCTTTTTTCCCTTTTTTTGGCAGTGCTGTGTTTGCACTCTTCCTCTGCCTGCTCCAGCCAGTGAGCACCATCCTCCAGGCTCTCCCCCTGCTGCACTCCAGAGCACTGCCAGCTCTCAGGTGGGAGCTGCGGCACACCTCTGGGGCCCTGGTTTTTACATTCAGGAACTCCCTGCCTGCAGCTTCCACCCAGGAGACACCCCTGATCTCCCAGTTCTGGGAGCTGGGGGTCTTTCATTCCTGGGTCCCATGGGACTACCATAAGCAGAGAGACAGCTCTGGGTAAATTACCAATCCCAGGGCATGACACAGATGGCGGACTGAAACACACCTCTAGTTTTCTGATAGAGTCCTATTTGCCTTCTAGCAGGTTTGGCCTGAGAGACAAACTTCTAGACTGGCACACTTACAGAGAAGCCTGTCACGGTGTTTTCGGGAATGGAGAATAGTAGGTGTAATCTTTGTACCCTCCCTCTGCCTTGCTCCAGCTCACTGGTATCTCCCAGAAAGATGCTTATACCTCTGTTGGATGCCCTTATTTTTTGTGGTTGCTGCTGGGGGACACATCTACATTGCCTGTTTCTGGTGACCAGCAGAGCTTATATAGCAGGACCTCCAGGACTATCACCAATGGAGAAAGACCTCTTAAACAGACACTACCCACAGTGCTCAACAAGAGGCAACAGACTCAGGAGCTCAGTATTACTGTGAAAGAGGACTATTAGCTTATTATAATAACTGTAGCTTGAGAAACAGGCTTCTAATTAAACACACATCTTAGGGCTGACTACAGACCTTTGATGAGACCTTGGAGGATGGGCACGTTCTTCTTGTTCTTTCTCTGCTGCACTGCAGAACACCAGAATCTCTCAGAGGGGAGCTTATACCTGTTTGGTGTCCGAGTTTTGAAGTTTGGTGACTCAGTGTTTGTTGCTGCCACCCAGGGAACACCCCTTAATCTCCTGGCTCTGGAAACCTAGGGGCTTGCATTCCTGGTGCCCTAAGGTTTTTTATGACTGCCACCCAGGGGATACCTCTTGATCATCTGGATCTTGTGACCAGGGACCTTGCCTCCCTGCATACCAGTCAGGGAGACTACTCTCATCAGACTACCATTCCCAAAGTAGTACACAGCACATTCCCAGCTGAATGATAGCTTTGCTGGTTAGCATATTTTTGGTTTGAAATATTTTTTCTTAATACTTTGAACATATCCTGCCACTCTTCTCTGGGCTGCATATATCTGGTAGATAACCTGCTGATAGTTTTATGGGAGCTCCCTTGTATATAACAAGTTGGTTTTCTTTTGCTGCTTTTGAGATTATCTCCTTGTGTTTAACTTTTGACATTTTAATTATGTGTGCTTTGGTGTATCTTTGTGTTCATCTTATTTGGAATTCTCTGCACTGCCTGCATATGGATGTTTGTTTCTTTCCCTAAGTTAGAAATATTTTCAGACATTATATATTTTTCTCTTTTTCTTTACTTAAAAGTTTTTATTGTATTTTTCCATTACCATTTATCCTCCTAATACTCCCCTATGCCTTGCAATCACCACACTGTTGTCCATGTCCATGAGTCCTTTTTCTTTTTTCTTGACCCCTCCACTACCAATACCCCCCCCCCCAAAAGAGCTGTCAGCCCACTTTCTATGAGTCTGTCTCTATTTTGCTTGCTAGTTCAATGTATTCATTGGATTCCAACATGTGAGTGAAATCATCTGGTATTTGTCTTTCTCTGACTGGCTTATTTCACTTAGCGTAATGTTCTCCAGGTCCATCCATGCTATCGAAAAGGGTAAAATGTTCTCCTTTCTTATGGCCTAGTAGTATTCCATTGTGTAAATGTCCCATAGTTGTTTCATCCACTCATCTACTGATGGACACTTGGGCAGCTTCCATATCTTGGTGATTGTAAGTAATGCTGCAGTGAACATAGGGGTGCTTGTGTTCTTTTGAATTGATGTTTTGGGTATCTTAGGATATATGAGGTCTGTCCAGAAAGTATCCAGTCATGTAATATTAAAAATAGAGACATTTATTGAAAAAGATACAAGATACAAGAAACATTGTACATAGGACAACGATGCCTCAGTCCCCTTCAAAGTAAGTACCTTGGGACTTCACATAGGTCTCCCAAGCACCATTAGCTCCCCCATCATATTTTCCTGAATCTCATTGATGATCTGAAATCTTTTCCCTTTCAAAGGCGATTTTAGTTTTGGGAAAAGCCAGAAGTCACAGGGTGCCAAATCTGAGCTGTAGGAGGGCTGAGTCACCATCAAAAGGTGATTTGATGTTTTGCCAAAAACTCTGCATGTGACACGATATGTGAGCAGGTACATTGTCATGATGAAGTTGCCAATCACCAGTTGCTCATAGCTGCAGCCTTATAAATCATCCAAATAGTTTCTGCATAGGAATGTTCAAGCTTAATGAAAAATTTGATGCAGATTCATTGCTCTACTCACTCAGTCATCTTAAATGTGACAGTCACACAGTACACATGCTCACTCAACAGCATCTACCACCCCCAGTGACTAGTACAGTGAAGTTGTCATTGTTCATGCATGTGCATTCCAGTCCACCCTCCTTGGCTGCCAGGTTACATTGATGTCATGCAAACCATTCTCATTATATTAACACTGGCTGGACTTCCTCCAGACAGACCTCATATTCCCAGAAGTGGGAGTGCTGGGTCAAAAGGCAGATCCATTTTCAATTTTTTGAGGTACCTCCATACTGCTTTCCACAGAGGTTGCACCAGTCTGCATTCCCACCAACAGTACAAAAGTGTTCCCTTCTCTCCACATCCTCATCAGCACTTGTTTTTTGTTGATTTATTGATAATAGCCATTCTGACAGGTGTGAGGTAATATCTCATTGTGGTTTTAATCTGCATTTCTCTGATGCTTAGTGATGTTGAGCATCTTTTCATATGTCTATTGGCCATCTGTATATAGCCATTTTTCTGAAGAAGACATACAAATGGCCACAGGTACACGAAAAAATGTTTAACCTCACTAATTTCACAGGAAATGCAGATCACAACCACAATGAGATATTACTTCACACCTGTTACAATGGCTATTATCAAAAAGGCAAGAGATAACAAGTGTAGCTGAGATGTGGAGAAAAAGGGACCCTTGTTCACTGGTGGTAGGAATTTGTATTAGTGCAGCCACTCTGGAAAATAGTATGGGGATTCCTCAAAACAATGAAAAGGAGACTGTTATATGATCCAATAACTCCACTTCTGGGCATTTATCTGAACAAAACAAAAACACTAACTCTAATAATATGCTCTCTAATGTTCAATGCTGTGTTATTTATAACAGCCAGGATATGAAAACAACCTAAATGTTTATCAACAAATACATGGATAAAGAAATCGAGCCATGTATATATATATACAACGGAATATTATCAGACCATATAAAAACTAAAATGTTAACATTTGTGACATGTATGGGCCTTGAAGGTATGATGCTAAGTGAAATAAATCAGAGAAAGACAAATACCATATAATCTTACTTATATGTGCACTCTAGAAACACACACATGTATACACATGCTTATAAATACACAGAACAGATGGGTGGTTGCCAGAGGTCATGGTGGGGTGTGGACAAAATATATACAGCAAGTAAAAGTTACAAACTTCTGATTTTAAAATAAGTTATGAGGATATAATATACAGCAGAGTGACTATAGTTAATAATGCTGTATTTCATATTTGAAAGTTGCTAAGATAGTACATTTTAAAAGTTCTCTTCACAAGAAAAAATTCTGTGGTAAGTATAGTAACGAATGATACTTAAACGTATCACAGTGACCATTTCACAGTGTATACAAATATCGAACACCTGAAACTAATATGATGTTGTATGTCAATTACACCTCAATTTTTTTAAAATGGTAAATTCATTTGATTTGAATATTCAAGTGCCTCAGATATTATAACCTGATTATCTAAAGAGCTACTTGTTACCCAGATCATACAGAGGAGTCTTGGATTAGGACTCTGTCTCTCATGGTACAGCTTGAACATTGCCAGAATTTGTTACTGCCTACTTACTATTCCCATGTTCTATTATGAACTTATCCATTTTTCTGAGAGACACTTGATTAAAAAAAAGAACACAGCCTTTGATGTGGTAATAGTTAAATATTGGTAGCCTTGGGGTCATTATGTTGTAAGAGGTTTTTGTAAAAAGGACATTATATCTTGGGCTGATTGTGACCTCATTTATAAGGTATAGATTTGTAGTTTAATCCTCCAAGGAAATTTTTATTTTCTCCATTGTACTGCCTTCATCTTCAGTTCAATTCATGACCGAGTGCTGGAAATGGTTATTTTATGGCATCGAAGTCATGAGGCTAATACTAAGAGACAAGAAATAAGCCAAAGGCACATTCTTAGTATGTCAGACAAATGACAGAACATCTGGCTGCTTATTAAGGTAAGTTGGGATGGTTTCTAGGACTAAGGTAGACCTAGATGATGAACCATCTGGAAAAAAAGAAAAACCTACATGTGAATCTCACAAAAATTTCAGGGACACTTGATCAGGACTAAAACTCTAAAATGGATATAAACTGGAAAGAATTGCTAAATGAATCCTTGCAGTGTTTAAGATCATGAGTTATAGTTTCAGCCAGAGCTGGCCCTACCACTTTTTTAGATGGGTAAACTTGATGAACTTAAACAACCTATCTGAGTCTCTCTGTTTCCTCGGCTGCAAAACTGGGAAAATAATGCCTATCTCACAGTGCTGGGAAGCTTAGAGAACAGCATTCATGGGAAGACTTAGATCAGCATTTACACCATAGAGAAAGCTGAGCAAATGAAAAGTTCTGTTATATGTATTAGATTTAGGTGTTGGTTTTATTTTATTTGAGGATTATTGATTGATTGCTTAAGAGGAACACTTTTTATTTATAAATAAGTATATGCAATAAAGTATGCATTAGGCTTTTATTGGACTATGTGATTTTATGTATATATATTCCATAGTTAATTTGAAATCTAAGAATATTTTTCTTGACTGAAAGGCAAGAATAGCTGTAACAAACATACACTCCATAGAGATGAAGCAGCTAAGAGTGCAGACTCTGGAGTCCAAATGCCTCGGTTTTAATGCGGGCTTCTCTCCTTGCTGGCTCTATGGACATTGGAAGTTATGTATCCTCCTAGTAATTATAATGGAAATAAAAATAATGTTTGTAATTTTTTAAGGGTTGTGAGATTAAACAGATTCACAAATATAAAACACCACAAAGATTACCTAGTCCATAATAAGCACCACATAGCAAACCAATTATCATAGGGTTGCTTTTAAATAACAATGATATCATGTAGACATCAGTTTTGGCTATAAAGTGGATCTTCCATTACACCTCCTACTCTTAAATCTTATTTCCTCTTATAGCCAAAACAGAGTTTCTCATATTTCTCCTGTGTCCATGAGATTTTCCAAGTTGCTTTCCTCTAAACCCTACAATCACAAGCAGAGAAGGAGTCAAAAATTCTTTAGGCTTCAGGACCTGTGCCATGGTTGTCAATGTAAGAACATGTTTTTGCATCTAAAGAAAAGAAAGAGAAAGAGAATGAGTGGGAAAGAATAAGCAAATAAGTAGAAAATTGCCAAGCTCCAGAGCTGATAGCTAGGTATGTCTGTGGGTTCAGTAGTTGTTAGGGAAGCAGGGGAGGATAGAGTAATATCTGTGATATTTATTCATTTACTCAGCAAATATCACCTGCTGAAATACTAATCACCTTCCAGAGCCTGTACTAGTTGACTCATGAATGATAGAGAAAAGCTCACTTTTTGCTGGAGATACTCCAACTCTAGTGATGGGGACTGACTATATTAGTTCTCCGGGGCTGCCATAGCAAAATGCCATAGTCTCTGAGTCTTAAAGATCAGAAATTTATTTGCTCACAATTCTAGAGGAGAGAAGTCCAAGATTCACATGTCTACAGGGTTGGATTCTTCTGAGGTCTCTCTTCTTGATTTATAGATGGCTGTCTTGTCCTGTGTCTTCACATGGTCTTTCCTCTGTACCTCCCTATGTTCAAATTTCCTCTTCTTATAAGGATGCCAATTATATTAGATTAGAACTCATCCTCATTACCTCATTTTAACTTAATTATCTCTTTAAAAACTCTCTTTCTAAAGATTTAATTTATTTCGTTTTAAAGAAGGGAAAGGAGGGAGAAAAATAGAGAGAGAAACATCAATGTGTGGTTGCCTCATCAATGTGTGGGTCCTACCAGGGACCCGGCCTGAAACCCAGGCATGTGGCCTAGAATGGGAATTGAACCAACAACCCTTTGGTTCGCAGGCCGGCACTCAATCCACTGAGCCACACCAACCAGGGCTAAAGACTCCCTCTTTAAATAAAGTAACTTTCTGAGGTACTGGAAATTAGAACTTCAACAGTTTTTGGAAGACAATTCAGCTCACAACACTGACTAATATATGTGTAATTATCATATAGTATCTGAGAAGTGCAAAGATAGAATACGCTTATAATAATATGGGTGCCTAACCCAGACTGAGTGAGAGAGTTGGTGGGACTCGGGGAAGGAAATGGTGAGGGAAGGTAGGACCCTGTGTTCCTTTTTCACACTCAGGCCTACTGCAGGGCCCCAGGGGTCCTCAGGCTATTCTCTCCTCCCACTTACAGGACTTTCTTCTGCAGATATCAGAAGCTGACTGAACTGACCTTTTTAGACCTTCACCCATTGTTTTTAAAGAATGATCCTTGCATTTTTATCTAACTACAGAAAGGCAGTGTGGTCTTACACAAATTTTCCCAATTCCTCTAAAGAAAGTATACAGTTCTTCGAATGTTTTTAATCATGGGGAAAGAGGTAAAAAGTCACAGTTATATAAAACCAGTTAAAATAAAATTTATACCTGATCTTTGTAGGAATCTAAATGAATCTTAATTCAAACTTATTGCTTCCTAGTTCTTCTTCTAATCTTGGACATGATTTTCAACAAACGGCATTGTCACCCTTAACAGCATTAACACATGATATATTTCTATTCTTTGTGATAGAAATATACTATAATAGATAACTTCAGTTTAATATCCAGTTCCATCTTATTAATATGTGACTTTGGGCAAACTTCTTAAAGCCTCAGTTTTCTTTTTAGTGAAATGTTTCTAGTAATAAACTTTTAACAGTAAGCCTCCTCCATAGTATTTGTGTGTGTGTGTGAGAAGTAAATGGTACTATGAAAATCACTGAATAATACTTGACCTGGAGTAAACATTCAATTAATTTTATTTCCTATTTCAATACAGAACACACAACAGTGATTCTACATAGAGATGAGAATGTCTCCAGAGTGTGTAGTTTGAATTTACTTCATATAGCAATAGCATATTTGACATGGGAAAAGAATCTCTTGTGTGAGCAACAGAAACTACAGAAAGTAGAAGGGAAACTCTTGACTGGAGGATATATACAAAAGGCTGATGAGACATTGAAAGATGAAGATATCTCCCTAAGTGTGAGCATTACAGATTCTCAAGAAAATATGAGATTTTGATAATTATTACAACAGAGGACTGATCTCCTTTTTTTTTTTTTTTTTTTTTTTTGCTAAAAATGGATTTCAATGTTCAGGTAAAAATAGATCTTAGAGATAATGAAACATTTATTAACTCATGGACCTAATGTTAAGTGCATATTTATCTCAAAAGAAATGTTTGTGTTAAGTACACTTTCTCCTACCACAAGGTATTCATCAGAATCTTTTCATGAATGTATAGCTGGGGTGGGCAGGGGGATGAAGCATTTAGCACAGCTTAGTTAGGTTTATCATAGAACCTGTTGATTAGAAGACTGTGAACCCTCAAATGCAGAGGGAGCGTCCCACAGGATCAGAGAAAACAATGAATGTCAGAAATATCTCCTCTTCTTTCTTTCCTTTTCCTTCCTATTCTGTTTTCTTTTTTTTTTTTAATTTAAGCAACATCCATCACTTTTCTTTTTTTTTTTTCATTTGTTGCCTTATACAAGATGATAAATATATGTTTATGGCTTCCCCAGTTATAGTCATTGATGCTCCCTAGAAGAAGTCTGGTATTTACCCTCTAATGTTTCGTAGGTGGATGATGTCAAATAATCACTTCACCCAACCTAGCTCTTGTCCTTTTTTGGAGAAGTTGCTGCCATAAACCCTTTGGGAAAAAGCCATCATTCCTTATAACAGGGAAAGAATATTGAAGAAACATGACTTATGCTCATGAAACAATTACAAAGAGATTCAAGATGTGAAAATTGTGAAGTGCCCAAGTACTTTTCCAATCAAAACATGCTATTAACATCAGGAAAGAGAGAAATTAAAAGTGAATGGAATAGGCCTAAGGAATATATAATAAAGGTGGTAGAGTTCACTTTGAAACTTGCAGGATTAAAGGAAAGCTAGTCATCATACTAAACTAATGAGTTAATATTTCCTGAGTTCTTTGTATGTCTGAAATTGTGCTCAGGACTCATTTTTAAATTTTGGAAATCACACATTTCTGTGATATATATTTTATTAATACCTATAGTTTACAGGTGAGAAAACTGAGGCTTAGAACTGTCAATTTATCCACTCCCACCCGGCTTGTAAACGAAGGAACAGGCTCTTGATCTCGGGCACTTTGACTCCAGAAGGGCTGTCAGGAACCTGTCCTTATACTACTGGACAAAGGCAGGTGGTTTCTTTGCTATTCAGATACGTCAAGTCGATGGTTCCCAAAGTGATAGCTTCATAAAACAACAGCAACAGATACAAAAACATTGATACACAATTAGCTTATAATCTAGATGTCAAGTCTTATTCTTCCTTGAGAGCATTGCTAGAAAGAGTTGCTCTATGATATAAATAAAAATTTTGTAGTTTGCCTTTAATTCATTTTAATCTCAATCACCCTGAATCAGAAGTAACTGTCAAAGGTTTCAGAATTATTTATGTCAGTGATGATTTTCTTCAATATCTATTCATTTATCAGACATTTATTGAAGCCCTGTAAGGGGAAGGATGCTATAAAGGAGAGGAGACAGAGTGAGAGGCCCAAGACATGTACCTACTTACAAAGACCTCACAGTCTAGTGGGAGAGCAAAACCGTAAAATGAATAAATTCCAACATAGCATGGTTAGTACCATTAATGCAAATTGCTAGATTTTTTTCTTACTTCAGCTTATTTCAGAACCAAAACTAATATCTTTATTTTGGCTCTGACTTGGAATAAATCTTACTTTGCCTTCTGGGACAGTGAAAGCTCTGTTGAGAAACTAATAAGTTCAGCCCAAATTCTCAGCAGTGTGCTTGATGAGAAACAACAAATTTTGAGAAGAAAAGGAAAAAGGCAGTTCAGCTTGCTAGCACTTTATCCAAATATTCAGAGAAAAATTCCGACTCTAGTTATCTAAATAAGCAGGTGGAGACAGTTTAGAAATTAGCATAAGTTAAATAATGAAATATTCATTACTACACAATTGAATTACTGAAATTCTTGGCATAAATACATTTCAATTTCATATGCTATTTTATTGTTTCTAATGAAAGGGGTTCATGTATAATTTTAAGAAATATTTTAATTAGCATATCAGTGATTTAAAATATACATAAATAATAAAAAAGAGACAAGGGTGTCTTCAAAGCTGTCGATTTCAGTATCGTTGTACGTCTAATGGAATGTGACATTTTAAAATGAGTTTTCAGAAGTTCCAATATATTTATGTACTTTGAATCTTTGTAGAGAAGAATGTCTGGGTGATTTTTAGGGTTTTGATACTATATTCAGTATTCTTGCAAAGTACAGATCAAGTAAATGACTGTTCAAATATTTGACAAGGAGTTTATAAAGAAAAATATGAATGATATAAAATACAGAACATAATATAATGAAAAGCCACAGCAAATACTTTCTGTTTTATACACTCATATTTTTCAATTTCTATAACTATCCTCTAAGATATTATGCAATCTTGGGAGAAAGATGAATTGAGAAGACATGGGTAAAGGAATATTCATTATTGGCATTGCTAGCAGAGCAGGAAAATCCACAGATCAGAATAGACAGGAAAAAGTTCTGAGCTCGATTCCACAGGCTTCCATTTGCAATTTATTCTGTGATTTGTACGTGAGTTTCATTCAGACTTCTTGTTTCCCTCTAATTATGGGAAGCAGAAAAATCAGTAAGATGTGATTTCTGAACTCCAAGGGCTTTGGATTTTACCTTTATTAGTTTTGGGATTTTGGACAACCAGTGTCATCCTTAATTTATACCATAACGTGAGAAAAATGTTATATATTTAATATAAGTGGTATAAGGATATAATTAGATGATACACAACATCGCAGGTTTTCCCCCTACTTTATCATGTGACTCAAGCCCCAAACTAGCCATCCTTGGCTCCTCACCTTTGTCCAGTGCTTTCAACTTTAACTGCAGGACAAATCTTCGGTTTATTTTTCATCATCTTCCTTAACACCTTCTAGTCCAGGAATTCTAAACCTTTACAGTATTAATATTTGGAGCTAGAATCAGTTACTGAATTTGCAGGGCTCAGTGCAAAATGAAAATGTGGAGCCCTTTGTTCTAAATGCAGAAACAATGTGACATGAATGATACTTAAAGTATAAAGGTTTTTCCTTTCCTCTGTAGTCTCTTTCTTGTCACAGTGTCAATTTTCTAGTTAATGTCTTTCTAGTAAAGAAAAATTAAAATATAAATTATTAGCAGGAATTCTGACATTCATCTCTAGATTGTACAATGCCAGTTTTAAATGCAAATATAAGAACATCTAACTCATAGGCAGAGTCATTGAAATTATACAATTACTATTTCATAACCTGCGCATACATATACATTTTGTTTTTATCAGAACAATGGAAATGCTGAAAAAAAAAACCTGTATCAATCACTTTTATTTCACTGCTTGATAAATGCACAATCTAAATTCATTCTGAATAAGAGAAGGTTTAAAAAAAGGTAACAAGGATGGTCTTATCTTTCTTTCACTGTCCATCAATAACATAATTTTCCAATAAGTTGTTAGGTGAAACATGAGCAACATGAGTAAGAAAGGGTATATAAAGTCCCTTGTCATGTATGTTTCTTGGAAAGTCATTGCCTTGTTTCTGCATCAGAAATACTTTCCAACAGAAGATGCAATCACTTGAATCTCTCAGGTCCTGTTTACTCAGCTGTAGATGTGATATGGTTACCTTGTACTCACTGTGAGCCTTATTAGAATTCCACAGGTCCACCAGAACTCTGTGCTCATCAAGTATGGCAACCTATGTATCATTATGTCAGCAAGGAATGGGAGAAAGGCCTATTGTACATACTTCCTTAATCTACAGGCATGCTTCATGGTCCGATAGACTTCACTCACAAATCAAACTTCAAATATAAAATTATTAAGAATTTCAAGGGAGTGACAGCAGAGCAATAAATCCAGTGTGGCTACATTCTGAATGTGGGCTGGGAGCCATGAGATTGCACAGGTCATATGCCCTTAAAGCTGTTCCTGTTAACACAGGAAAACTCTTTTTGTGGGGGCTGTTCTGTGCCCTGTAGGATGTTGACAAGCTGCCTTGATCTCTACTCATTAGATGTTAATAGCAGCCTTCCCTTTCCTGGTCATGATCTTCCAGACGCTGCAAATGTATCTTGAGGGCAATGCCCTTCCCTCCCATTGAGAATCACTGCCCTAGACCATATCATTCTTGTCTCTTGCTTAACCAACCACCATGGTTCTCAAGATTTCCATCTCACATTTCATCCACAATATAGGGATACATATATTCTTTTCAATTAGTATTTCAGATTTCTTCAGATATATTCCAAGAAGTGAAACCTCTGCATCATAAGGCAATTACATTTTTAATTTTTTAAGGTATCTCCTTACTCCTTTCCAGAGTGGTTACCCCAATCTTCATTCCCACCAACAGTATACAAGGGTTCCCTTTTCTACACATCCTTGCTAACACTTGTTTGTTGATATATTGATGATTGGCTTGTATGAGGTGATATCTCATTGTGGTTTTAAGTTGTATTTCTCTGATGATTAGTGATTCTGAGCATCTTTGTATATGTCTATTGGCCATCTGTGGGTCCTCTTTGGGGAAGTGTCCATTCAGGTCCTTTGCCCATGTTTTTTAATTGAATTGTTTGGGTTTTTTGGCATTCAGTTGTTTTATTTCTTTATAACATTTGGGTATTAACCATATCAGATGTATCATTAGCAAATATGTTCGCCCATTCAGTGGACTGTATTTTAATTTTGACGATGATTTCCTTTGCTAGGCAAAAACTTTTTAGGAGGAAGCATACTACCTGATATCAAACTATGATGCAAAGCTATAGTAATCAAAGCAAAATGGTACTGGCATAAAAACAGACATATAGATCAATGGAACAGAATAGAGAGCCCAGAAATAGAGTTATGCCTTTATAGTTAATTAATATTTAACAAAAGTGGCAAGAACATACAATGGGGTAGAGACAGTCTCTTCAATAAATGGTGTTGGAAAAATTGGACAGATACATGCCAAAAATGAAAATAGACCACCATTTTATACCATACACTAGAATAAACACAAAATAGATGAAAAACTTAAATAATGTTAGACTCAAAACCATAAAAATCCTAGAAGAAAGCATAGACAGCAAAATCTCAAACATTTCTCATAACAATATTTTTTTCTGGTATATCTATCTCCTTGCACCTGGGAAACAAAAGAAGCAATGAACAAATAGAAGACTCACCACTTTGAAATTTAAACCCAGCCCATCTCAGAGTGCCTTTCTATTTAATAGACTATGCTAGCCATTTTTCACATGTTTTATTAATTCCTTTGAAGGCTTTTTTGTTTTAACTTTTGGCTTTGACAAAGCTTGGCAACAGGAAACTACTCTACTGTGCCCCCAACACTGAATTCAATGGCGCAGACTCTACTGGAAACTCAGCTAGTGTTTGTGTCATTAAAGATGTTTTTGTTTTTACTGTGGCATACAAAGAATACTAGATGGAAATTGTAAAATTTAGGATCAAATTCTTGGTTTTACCACTTACTATCCATTAATATTTGGACTAGCTCGCTCTCTGTTTTTCACTCTTATCACCTTTAAACATGCAGTGAGTCTTTAAAATTCTCTAAGTTCTAAGATCCTGCAGCATTTAGAAAACTTATGAGTATTGTTTTAGAATAATAAAATTTGTAAAATTATCAGAAAGAGGCTATGGTATGTACATAATAGGAAATATTCTCTGGTAATATATTTGTTCTATAAAATTCGCTAGGGTTGGTACATAACCTTCTTTAAAATTGAACCTTTGGGGAACAAAAAAAACAACTTGTACTTGATAAAAACCTTAAAATATGTCAGACATGTCAGAGTAAAAGCAAATAATTTGTTTTAAAAATAATCTCCTTTTTAATGCCCACATTGTTAAGAAAGGCTATTTGAAAAGGACTGATCTTGCTAAACTTCAAAAATTCAACAAATAAAATCCTGTCTCTAGTATAGTTCTCCAATTTCTGTAAGTGTGGAGGGGAAGGTGCAGGGGAGTTCGTATACAAATAGATTCCTTCAACCCTTAATGAAGACAAGATGTAGTACTTGCCCTTGGCAAAATTGTGGTTGGTCATTCATCTTGGTGTCAATTCTCTATCACACCAATCTACCTTCTATTCACCCACCATAAATTTCGCTTGAAGAAAAGATTTATAATTGTCAGAAGCCAAGCAACCTCTTTAAGGTATTTCAGGGTCATAACCATCACATTAGTAGGGGCTCAAGAGGACAGATGGAGGTGGTTGGCATTGTTTGGGAAGTTGCCCTTCTGATTATTTCATTCTACTTTCCCCTCACCTGACAGTGCCCTGGGTTCTGATATCATCACCCTTCTCAGCCTATGTTTTTTTCATACCCCATATGGACATTTGTTGAGTCCTAACAAACACCTATGGTTATCCTTTGCCATCTCCTCCACTCTACCATCTTGATCTTTGATGTAACTACCTACTGCTTGTGGATTATGGATGGGGCCAACGGTGCCCCTGGTTGATGTGCCTTCTATTTGCCAGGGTTCTCTAGTATTTGTCATCTTAGATTCATGACTTTAGAGTTGGACAGCATTTTGGAGTTCATTTTTCTAAAGCCTTACACATTACAGAAATTCTCTTTATCGTATCTCCAAAAAATAATCTATCCTATAGTTCCTGCTTGAATCACAAAAATTAGTGACAGGGAACTCACTAATTTTTTAGGCAGTTCATTCTACTACATACATCTAATTGGTAAGCTTCTGATCTTCACTGAAATTATACTTTTCTTTGATTTCCACTCACAGATTTCAGTTCTATCTCATCTGAAGCAACACAGAATAAGATTATTTTTTTCCCGAGGCTAGTTATCATGTTCCCCTTGTTACAGAGCAAGGGCCTAGGACACCCAACGATCCCCCAACAAGGCACTAGGTTCATTATGCTTGCTGCCAATGGAAAGATGTCTCTCAATGCCAGAGACTTGTGAAAAGGAAAAAAAATTATTCATTTACAAGTTTTACAGTCTTGGAACAATGACTTAAGGTCTTCTTTAGAATACTAAAGTTCTCTAAAATACCCACAAACACACAGTCCTTCCTTCTCCCCTTTTCCCAGTCCAGAGTACCATAGGAAAAGAAGTAGAAGTCCATGATTCAGGCAGATCTTCAGTTCCAACACCATCCGCTGTGTCGCCACCGCAATCTCCAGTTAATCCAAAACCATGTGGCACCTTCTCATGGCCCACCAGCAAGAGTCCTTTCACCCCTTTTCTTCCAGGCAAAGTCTCTGCTGCTTCCTAGGCCACGTGGCAAAGGGAGCCACCCAAAGCCACGCGGTCCTGAGTCTGTCTCTTAGGCTGAGGGGTCCCCACTCCTCCAAAGCCTCGTGGTCCAAGAGAGAGATATGGCTGCTGTGCCTGGATTTAAATCCCCTGTGCCAATCTTCCTCTGCAGCCCTATTTCCTACTCCTCCTTCAATCGACTACACCTGCCAGCACTTCATATTCCTCCAGCTTTACTGGGCTGCCATGTTAACTGTGGGCAGGCATGGCCCCATGGCACAGAGTCAATCATCTCCAAGTTTTCACACAGGCCCTGTGTCTAGGGGGAGTTGCCTCTCAGTTACATTCTGGGTAGAAGTCACTCCCATCCCCCTGGCTCAAAACATAGCCACAGCTATTTAACATATCTATATAACCAGTTAAAGGTTATAGAGATGTTAAATGAGCATGCCAGAGATTATCTGCAAGGCTGCTGTTATGCAAAACAGCTCTGAATGGCCCTGCTCCAGGAGTCCCATCCCCGGCCTGTTCAGACTTGTGGGGGTGAGGACATCTTACATATATTTCTAATATTTCCTGGACACCTTGAGTTCCGGACCCCATTACAAATCCTCATTTGGGCCCCCCCACCCCGACCCTGGCTGCACCCTGTTACACCCTAAATCAGGGGTTCAAAACTCATATTATGTAGCTTGAATGAAATGTACAATTATATTTTGGTTTATGCAACAATGCCCTTGCTCTGTATTTTAAAGTTTGCTAGACTTGTTCTTCTTTCATTGTTATTATATAGTGCTTACTATGTGTCAATCATTTTAAACAATGTTCTACAAATCATTTGCTATTCATACTAGCTCTATAAAATAGGGGATTATTATTCTATAACTACTCCATTTTTAATAATCAGAAAATTGAAGGACAGAAAGCAGCTCAGTAGTGTTGCTGGGATTCAAACCTAGGAAAACTGACGAGAGATCATGCTCTCCTTAGTCAGAATGTTACGTTGCACTTCTGTAGTGTAATCTGGATTTTTGCTTTAGATATTTTAGTTATACTGAGCTCACAGTTCCATAAAGCAAGAAAACTACAGGAAGGGCCAGTCTCCAAATTTAGATGGGGAAAAGGACTGTGTAGTTTGCCTCAAATTTAAACTATGCTTCTGTATTTTCTAGCCTACCCATTTGTTGATGCTTCCTGCCTATGTGCTCTATGTGTTTATGATATGCAAGCCAAATTATATCTTTCCTGTGTTAAATGTATTTTCTTCAACATTTGTTTATAAGTTCAGAGTTCAAAGTTCTTGGGTGAAGACAGAAAAATTTGTATAGACAAAAAAGTTTTGGGAAGTCCTCATGTACTTTCTTTTATGTTCTTATATGAATGGTCTTAAAGAGAATAAAAGTTGGCCTGGTGATAAAACAATTTATAAAAGCCATGATGTGTGAAAGAATTTGCAGCCATATAGAATTAAAAGTATTTGAATGCTTTTACATAATGTTAATGATTTGAGATTTCATGGGGAACATGGTACTGTGAATATAATAAAGACTATGATTAGACTTTCCACTCCCGACAGGGGCTGTTGTATGATTTCACTATGTTGAATGAATGTCTTTGCCATTGAGATTGAGAGTGAGAAAAGCAAAAAGTGCCTTTAAAAGTGTTAGAGGAAGAAATGACTACATCACATGTAAGATTGACCTATCAAACATATGTCAATGTACTTGATATTTATAAGATGTAAGCAAAGTATAAGGGAGGGAAAATAAAAAATTTCCTCATTTACATACAAACAATTTCAGAGTGATGCATGTTAAAACACACAATGTTAGCCTTAAGATCCCATTCTAATTTTGTCTGAATATTCTAGTAAAAAACTCTGCATATTTGTATACTATGCATCTGTGTAAAACTTGTTTTCACATACCTTTCTTTATTTGATTCCTACAGTAAACCATTGGGTAGGTCGAATAAGTGCCATTGATAGCCTTATTTTGCTATGGGTTTTGCTTTATCTTCTTTTCAAAAACTCTTCTCCTTAGGACCCCAGTATTGCCCTATATACAAAACAGTCCGAGGATCTGGATTCTGACTAATGAACATCTTCCAGATCCAGCTTCTTTCTCCTTCCTCTGAGCCCCTTGGTGCTGACACCCCCAGTGACAACCCTCATCTCAGACCCATTTAGCTGCACATTTTTATTCATTTCTTTATCTAGTCCATGTAAAGGGTAGTTCTGATTTTAGACTATTGGCATTAGATCCCCCTGATGTCCACATGAAACAGTAAACTCAGGCTGCGCATGTTTCCTACCTTCTCAGGCTCATTGCTCAAGGCCCATAGCCTCAGGCCCAGTTTAACAAGGTAAGCGCTCAGACAGGATTTAAAAAAAAGTTAAGCAACTGAGCCATAATCTGTGAGTACTGTTACCTGTAGCCCAATCACTTAACCAACCTAATGGGAGTTTAGTGACATTTAAATTAAGTTGACCTACAATTTAAAGTATGTAGAATTGCCTGTGCCTGACCAAAAAAATTATCATCATCATTAACAAGTCATTATCATTGTTGTTATGATTATTATTAGCTGGTTAGTTGTAAAATTTCCTTAAACACCAGACTTTTGGTATCATAGTCTCTGTTCTTTATTTGTTATTTAACATGCACTTAAGAGTTACTGTAGTTGCTAAGGACTTGCTGACAAGTTTAACAAAATCATTTATTCTTTAAATGTCTAGCCCTTTAATGATCAGGCTGTTTCTTTCCCCCTCCTTTCTATGTATGTGTCAGTATTTTTGTCTGGTTTCTCCACCTCTATTTGCTCATGTGTATCTCTGACTCAAGGTAAACATTTAAGGAAAAAAGCATCAGAACTCCAGTGTTTATTTGGCCATAGCTAATAGTGAAGTAGTAAAAGATCTGGAGAGAGAAAACTGATAGTTACCTTGCTATTTCTCTCTACTTGTGCACACATTAGGATTGTCATTACTAAGAAACTCAAAGGATAAGCCAAAAATATCTTTTATAAATTAATCAATAAAGATTTCAGAAGAAAACAACATTAAGATGATTTTAAAATGATTTAGTCAGACTGCTATGTTCACTGCAGCATTATTTACAATCTCCAGGATCTGGAAGCAACCCAAGTGTCCATCAGTAGCTAAGTGAATAAAACAATTATGGTACACTTACACAATGGAATACTATTTGAACATGAAACAGAAGAAAATTTTACCCTTTGTGACAGTATGGATGGGCCTACAGAATATTATGCTAAGTGAAATAAGCCAGTCAGAGAAAGAAAATACTGTATGATTTCACTTATATGTGGAATCTAATGAACAAATTGAAGTAGCAAGCAAAATAGAGAGAGATTCATAGAGTGCAAGCTGACATCCCTGGGGGTGAGGGGTTAGAGGGGGCAGGGATTGAGCAAAAAGGAAAAATAACCCATGGACATGGACATCAGTGTGGTGATTGTGGGGCAGAGGGAGTGTAAGGGGGGATAAATGGTAATGGAAAAATACAATAAAAATATAAATAAAAGATAAATAAATGAAATGATTTCATCAAACATTTGCCAAGTGGGAAGAGTCACTCAGGTTAATTGATTAGCTGGACCCACTTAAGACTCTTGACTATAGCTCTTTGTAGACAGAATGCAAAAATCGATTGTATACCCATTCTCTTAAAGACAAAATATATTTGGCCAAGTAGCCCTTCATTTGTGTCATATATGCCTTCTATGTCCACATGGAAGGAACTGGATTTACCATGAAGGTGCATCATTCTTTTTCCCAGGAGTTAGTGGCAGCTGGGAAAATAATTTCCTTGTCTTAAGCACTGAATTATTCATATCCTTTGTGCCTGAGATGATTCAAATAAGTAGATGATTTTATAAGTAAATTGTTTTATCACTTTTTTCCTACATTTGTCTTTTTTTTTTTTTTTTTTACTTTTTCTCTAACCTTTAAAGTCAAGTTGATTTAACTACAGAATAGGCAGGGTTTGTGTGCTAAAGGTTTTAGAAGATGTAGTCTCTGTCATCAAGGAATTTACTATCTAGTAATACTTAATGTTTTGTTATTTCACTAGTTTTCTGCTCAAAAAATGGTGTGCCTTTGTTATTATCTTTATTATCAACATCTCACAGATACCTTCTTTTCCTGTTAGTGCTCCATTAAATATCTGACAAATTTATCTAGACTTAAAAATTATTTAACCTAGCAGTCTCAGAGGAATATTAGGAGTTGAAAAGAATGAAAATTAGTATTGTCAATGTAAAAGACATTCAAGCCTGTAAAGAATTTTTGTGTGCTTATTTGAGCCAAGCTGAGGATGATTGCTAAGAAGCAAAATCTCAACAAGGTGAGAAAATGCTCTGGAGATTGGCAGCTCTGCCTCTTATTTCATGTATTCCAATCAAAAGAGAATGTGTAAGAGGGTTACATGAAATCCAGGGTGATAGATTAGGGAAGCAGGAGGAAGCAAAGGAAGGAAAACTCTGGTATTGGATAAAAGTAAAATGATGGAGACATCTTTTACATAGGCGGGTACAGGACAGTAACGGTCAACAGTTAACGTGATCACAATAACAGTGAGGGGATTTGTGAACTCCCCTTGGTGTGGTCCCTGTGCTTTGAGAGGTCTGGAAACAGGAAATTTGCATTTTAAAGATATATTATAGTAGATGCCAAAAGACAAGAGACAGGCTCATTAAGGCAAAGTTTAACCTTTGTTAGTGAAAAATTCCAGCCTAGGACATGACTGCCTGACCTACTTTTAGTTAGTAAGTTTTAACTTCAGACCATCCTACGTGGTCACTTTGGGTCTCTGAGTTTATAAGACCACCACGCAGGTCTCCCCTGAGCTTGTCCCTTTTAGTACGGGGCCCCTTGTCTTCCAGTCTTTACATGGGTGATATACCTTTTCTCTTACTGAAAAAGCAAGCAATTTTCATAATTCTCAAATAATTTCAAAATGCAATCAGAAAGCTGAAATTGTGAGGAAAAAAATTAGTGATTCCAAATACCGTAATCCATCGTAGCCTCCATGGGCCTGGGTGTAGGGATGGGCTGTCTTTGTGGTAACTGATATACTTGACGAAAAAATAGCAAAACTAAAAATGGAGTTTATAGATAAATAGCTCAAAAAGACTTTTAAATAATTTTATGTAAAAGATTGTAAACTATAGTGACCATATCCTTCATCAGCAGGAGTTCCCTGTGCTGGCCAAGGGCTTCTCCACAGGCTTTAGGACGCTGCAATCTTTTGAGTTCGGCAGAAGAGACCATGCTCAATAACTTACGAAATTTAGCACTTATAAAGAGGAAAATTATTGTAGTAATGGGATTTCAGGATTTTAGTAACCACAGTTTAGATGACAAATGCCACCGAATAAAGTATTTTATGACAACATATAAGAGATTATACTTATTCCCTGAGGAGCTTTTCACCTCCATTTTATGTGCTTTTAGGATCTGTACTGAATAAGTGAAGTAGTTGAAGCTGTGAAATTTGATTCCTCCCAAACACTAAGGGGAATGTTGAAAAAAATCTGCATAAAAGACATCCGCAACATAAAGCCGAGGAACTTAGCTTACATGTTAATCACTGCTTTGTGTTGTTTGCACAACAACCGTCAAATTTGGCCCAAGACAAAATAAAGAATATTGCCTCATTAACAAGTTTGGCAGTGTTTTAGTGACAGTAATCACATTTTTATTCTATTTTCATATTCAAGACTTCAAAGAAGCTTAAAAAATATTCCTTAATGAAGCAGGTTAGAGCATGCCAACGAGGAGCTGCATCCGCACTGCCGTATGTAATTTGGTGAGCATTATCCAGGGGGGCAGAGTTTAGTTTTAGCTATGGGAAATACATACACAAAGAAACATGCCAGATGAGATTAATGAAAACGTTCTCTTTAAAATAAATTAGTTTTTCACTAAAAAGGAAAAAGTACTCTGCAGCGTAATTTGTTTGAATTTTAAGTGCTATGATCAGTCATTAATGAGCAATATCATTTGAGGAACTTTCCAAAGACTGAATTTTCACTGAATACAATTACATAAAAAGGGAAAAAATATACAAAACTTGTGCAAAAAAATGAAATTTTAAACATTTACTTATAAAAGTAATAGATATAGAGATATGAATGAGACAAGTCAGTTTGGTCAAAACTGAATACAAAGCAAATGTAGAATCGCATGCATTCATACTGGAAAAAAACATGAAAGTGAGAAATTCAGAAACTCTGATTTCTCAATCAATAGTTAGGCAAAGGACGAGACCTGAGCAGAAATGTGCACGGACAGCTCTCTGAAGGTCACCCTTTACTTATCTTTCGGTGTTTGTGTGACTGCTATTCTCATACAGGTTTTACTTAGTTCACCTTAGTTTTACTTCACATTTGACCATGTATTTTGGAAATGGAGCTGATATTATCTGTATATTTTGTGGATGATCCATGTGTGTGTATTCATAGGCTTAAATATCCTGAACAAAAACTTATTTTCACTTCCAAATTAAATCAGAAACCTAAATATAGAGAAGAATAAGAGGCTCATTTTTGCCATTAATGACTGGTAGCATGCTTCACATAGATATCTGGCATTTGACTGGAGTAATGAGAGAAATCGAGACCCTTTGTCTTTGTCTCCAATATCTAGTGAAGCTTTTGGATTCCAAAAACTCATAATACTTTGGTACATTTGCTCTAATTGATTATATTGAATCTGCTTCAAAGCATTTGAACAAGTTATCTATCATCTATCTGTCTCTCTACCCATCTATCTACCAATCTATCAATGAACTAATAGATTCAATCAGTGAGGGAAGTTTAATAAACATTGAGGAGTAATTGAGTGACCTAGGCTATGAACAAATAAAACTATAGAGATTATGAAACCAGCCCTTTTGTCATTAGTTATTATGTCACAGATTTTCTGGGAAACTATTTTCTTCAGGGAAACTCAGAGAGGCACCAGAATACCTCCCCAGCACATTGACAGTCCATTACATATGCTGAGAGCAAACATCAAGTCAGTATATACAGTTATTACTAAAATCCAAAAATTGACCATATAGTTCATGCTGTCCTAAAGCTGTATCATGTGGCCCATTTTTCTCCTAAAACACGTATGTGGTATATGCATATTTGTTTCAAAGATTTATTTACTAGGGCTGCAGTCAAGATGCCAGTTTAGATAAATATGATATTCGGAACCTCCCACAACCACATCAAAATTACAACTGAATTACAACAACCATCATTCATAACTGCCTGAAACACAGCTGAACAGAAGTCCTAAACTAAGGTTATAAAGAAGCCACACCTAGGCAGGTAGGAAGTAGGCGGGGTGGAGACCAGAAACAGGTGGTCCTACATCGATGTGTGGCAGTTAAAAATCAGGAGAGATATCTCAGCTACAGAGGTACCCACCACGGAATGAGGGGTGTCAGTCTCACATACAAACTCTTAGCTCAGGGTTCTGGTGCCAGGAAGAGAAGTTCCCATAACTTCTGGCTGTGTATATCATTAGGGATTGTGGCTGAGTAAGACAGAGGGCTGCTGCAGTCTCAGGCATTCTTCTTAAAGGGATCACTAATGAACTTACTCAGACTCACTCCATCTGAGCTCTAGCACTGGGGCAGTAGCTTGAAAGGCACCAGGGACATAAGGGCAAGAACTAAATTGTCTGGCTTCAGGGTGAAGGTTGAGTGGCTGCTTTCTCCCAGACAGTAGCGCTAGCAAAGGCCATTGTTGTTTTGCTGAGCCCTTCCCCACAGAACCAGTAGGTGGGCAACATATCTGAGTCTCCATCAAACTGGGTCATACTGTTCACCCCACTGTGGTGATTTCCTGAGACTCTACCAACCCAGCCTGTGGGTTCACCCAAGCTGTTTCCAGTGGTTTTTCCATACAAGTATCCTTTCTTGCATCATGTTTTTGACTTTTCTAAAATCTCTCAAACAAGCAGCATTTGGCCTCTGCAAGCCCCATACCTCTTGCTAAATGGCTCCAGGCCTGGTACTATCAATAGCTGGCCTTGGTTCACAGCTTAGCCTCTCATGGGTGCCTGCAAGCGCACCACAAGTAGCAGCCATCTGCAGAACACTCTGTAGGTCATGCCACATGGCCCTAGTCAGGTCACAGGTAGTGACTCACCTTGTACCTCCCAAGAGGCCCCAAATCCAGTGCACCAGGTGGACAGTTTCAGACCACACCACATTACAACTTTCGCTCTTCCACAAGTGACACATGCACAGGGAAGACTTGATGGGCACCAAAGCTCCACTGAAGCAAATACTGTCCATAGAGTTAGCTGCTGCACAGCAGGTCCTCTGTTGTAGTAGCAACTGGTCCTCACAACCAATCAGCCTGGGGGTCAGTCCCTCTCAGTGACATACCAACAGTAATCAGGGCTCAACTCTAATAGGAAAATGCACATAACCCACACAGGGAACACACTTGGAGAACCCAGCTTGGGTGACTGGGGAAGCTGTGCCACTGGGTCTTACAGGACACCTACTACACAAGGCCACTCTACCAATCCTGGAAGATGGAACAGCTCTAACTAATAGATAGATATAAGCAGAGGAAACAGCCAAAAGCAGGAGACAAAGAAATAAGTCCCAAATGAAAGAACAGGAGAAATCTACAGAAAAAGAACTAAATGAAATAGAGGCAAGCAAACTACCAGATACAGAGTTCTTAGTGAGACTTTCAACAGCATGAAAACAATTACATGAGAACTATAAAAAAGAACCAGCCAGAAATGAAGAATAAACTAATTGAAATGAAGAATAAATTACAGTGAATCAACAGTAGAGTACATGAAGGAGAAAATCAAATCAGTGATTTGGAATATAAGGAAGGGTAAAACAACCATCAAAATAGTAAAAAGAAAAAAGAATTAAAAAAAAAACTAGAAGAGAATAAGGAGATACTGGGACAACTTCAAACATATCATTCACATCATGGGGGTGCTGGATAGATGTGAGAGAGAGAATAGAGATGCTCAAATGAGAAGAGAGAGAATAAGAAACTAAAAACCTATTTGAAAAATAATGATGAAAAACTTCCCTAATCTGGTAAAGAAAATTGACATACAAGTCCGGGAAGTGCAGAGGGTCCCAAAAAAGAACCCCAAGACACATCACTAAGATGTGTCCACACTAAGAGGCCCACACTAAGACACATCATAATTAAAATACCAAAGATTAAAGGCAGAGAACCTTCAAAGCAGCAAGAGAAAAGCAGTTCCCTAGAAAGGAGCTCCCAATAGATTGTTAGCTGATTTCTTAACAGAAACCTTGTAGGCCAAAAGAGATTGGCATGAAATACTCAAAGTGATGAAAAGCAAGGACCTAAAACCAAGATTACTTTACCTAGCAAAGATATCATTTAGAATCAAAGAACAGAGTTTCCCAGACAAAAAAAAAATATATATATTAAAGGAGTTCATCACCATCAAACCAGTATTACAAGAAATGCTAAAGGGTCTTCTTAAGAAGAAAAAGTAAAAGAAAGACAAAAATATGAATAATAAATGGCCAGAAAAAAAGAACAAAATCTCTAGCCTCTGAATGCATGCAGTGTACTTCTTCTACTCCCTGTGAGTAATAAACTCCTTCATTCGTTTTTTTAAAGCATAGATGGACTTTAGAAGGTATTATGCTAAGTAAAATAAGTCAGTCAGAGTAAGACAAACACCATATGATTTCACTTATATGTGAAATCTAAAGAACAATATAAACAAACAAAACAGAAACAGACTCGTAGATACAAAAAGAGACTGATAGCTTTCAGAGGGGAAGGGAATTGGAAACTGGGTGAAAAAGGTGAAGGGATTAAGAAGTACAGATTGATAATTATAAAATAGTCATTGGGATATAAAGTAGCATAAGAAATATAGTCAATAAAATTTTAATAACTATGTATGCTGCCAGTTGGGTACTGGACACATTAGAGGGAACACTTTGTAAAATATGTGATTGTCTAACTATTGTGCTATACACCTGAAGCTAATACAAAATAGTATTGAATGTAAACTGTAATTGAGGAAATTGTTTTTAATTTTTAAAGTATAAATAAAAGTAAATTAAAAATAAATAAAACTATACTATAATTTTTTTCACAAAGGATGTAGTCACCTACAATAAATGCATATAAATGATTAAATAAAGATATAACAAATACCTGAAATAAAATGAAGTGAAAGTATCTAAAAATCAAGATCAGGAAAGTTATGAATTCTAGTCAAAAACCAAGTAAAATAAAGGAGAAAATAAAAACTGATTCAAGAGTGTCAAATCCACCAGTTGTTATAGTTTACTTTCCTGATGGATGAAGGTAAAAGAGAATAATCCAATCTATTTCTTCTCTTTAAGTATACACGGTTAAATAACTATTTTTCCACTTAATAAACTTTCAGTTGTGCTCTCCAGTTCTAAAATGCTAACTTTCATTTTCACATTACTCTTTGAGACTAGGAAGGCAAGTTCTTTTCAAACTTTAAGTAAAAATAAATAAATAAATAAATAAATAAAAAACGCAGGCTCAGAAAAATTAGATTCTGAATCCAGAACCACACAATTCTTACTGAATTTGTGACTGTGACAGACTATATCGGTTTCTTGCCAAGTATGCGTTTCCTAATGTCTCAGGTACATTCCTTCTTTGAGGATGTGATGAGGAAGACCCACATGTTGTCTGGAGTAGAGGAATCCGGTTTTGTGTCCCAGAGGTCAAGTGTTACAGAGATGGATAAGTTACAAGAGCTTGTTCTTGTACAGAGGTTAGTGGTGGCACAGCAAGTGTTTATTCATTGATTAAATATAGTTTCTCTCCTATAGCAATCATCATTTTCAATACAAATTTGGAGGGTGAGATACCAGGAGAGGATAATATGATTCTTTCCATGAGCAGTTGGACTTTCATTCTCAGTGACCTAGAAGTAAATATGAATAAACATAGTGTCAGTTATTTAAATATGTTAATTTTGGTTCATTTGGACGTGTTCTTGTTCCTTTTACTTGGTTCATTAATGCATTAGTAAAATTTTTCCTTATTTACTTGAGTGATGATAGTATATTCCCTTAGAGCAATATTTTGATGGAAAATAAAATAAATAAGTACATATCTACAATGCTAACCCTGGTATTATAAAGCAAATGAAAATCAAAAGATGCCTTAAGATATGCCAAAAGCCAGCCTGATCTCACCTGGGCTCAGGATAAGGTCTCAGATGGCCTCACTCACATGTCTGACATGTGGTTGGGGTAATGGGAGCGATTGTGACCCCGTTCTCAAACATGTAGCATATAGTTTAGGCTTCTTCACATGGCATTTGGATTTCATTAAAATCTAGAGAGTAAAAATCATAAGGTAAAACAAAGTCAAGTACTTTACAAGCCTCTGTATGCATAACATTTGTTAATGTCATTTCAGTTTTTCTTACTACTGTATTAAAGATCTCATATAAAGCAAATGAATAAGGATGTGCCGAGGAGCTATTATATTTAGGGCACTACACTAGGGGGCAGGGGAGGCTAGTTTATACTACAGTGGTCTCCTTGTCCAGATTAATTTCATTACAGGTAGGGCGTATTTTGTAAAAGAGAAACACTACTGCTGCTAAGAGTCCTTTCAGAGCTGGATGGCCATTGCTGGAAGGGGCAACGCAAGAGCATGCTGACAACCCAGTGATGCAAACCCAATGCTGCTGCCAGAGGGAGGTTGAGGCTGGGATCAACAACAAAGAAATGTTCCACCTGTGGCCTCCCCTTCATGCTTATAGTTTTCAACCATTTAACATTCAGTGGGCATGAGAAGAAACTGATTTTTATTAGAATATCTTTATTAAAATATGAGGGATTTACATGCACATTCAGTGTAATATAACCTTTTAACTTATTTGATTTGCCTTCATTGTACTCTTTCTTATTGCTCATAAATTGATAGTGTTCATCACTGACACTCTGATGTCTAAACATCTAAGTCCTTTATAAACACAGAGGAAGTATAAAATGCATTCCACCCTGGATGATGTAGCTCAGTGGACTGAGCATGGGCTGGGAACCAAAGGGTCCTGGTTCGATTCCCAGTCAGGGCACATGCCTGGGTTGCAGGTCAGGTCCCCGTGAGGGCCATGTGAGAGGCAACCATACATTGCTGTTTCTCTCCCTCCCTTCCCCTCTCTCTAAAAATAAATAAAAATAAAACCTTTAAAATAAATAAATAAATAAATAAATAAATAAATAAATAAAATGCATTAAAAATACATTATAAATAAAGATTGTAGAGTCCAGGTGATGGTTTGGTGCATAGAATAGAAATTTGATTCCCTAGTTATAACCCAAACTTTCCACTTGCTCTTCGTATCACACAGCAAATTATTTAACATATTAAGCATCAAATTCCTCATCTGAAAAATAGGGATGATAGTGTCAACCTCAAAGCATTCAAATAAGAATTTAAAAATATATAAATAAAATATATTTTCACATACTTTCAGTACTCAATAAATTAGAACTATTATATGTGTTTGGTAATATTCATGACAATGTCCCAGTCATTATAAACTTAAATTTCTTTAAATTTATAAGTGTAATAAAATTATTTTTGTTTGTTGACAAAAGTTAAATATAAGGTAAAAATGAGATAAAATATTTCTAAAAGATGTACACTTTTAAAAACATTTTATAAGAAAATCTTCAGAAAAAACTACCAATATCTGGATAAATATATTCCTGAGGTTATACTGAAGTTTGGACTCCTATCTTCAATTTTTAAAGATTTTATTGTTTTAAAGAAGTTTCAGGCTTATGACAAAACGAAGAGGGAGGTGCAGAGACAGCCCAGACAGCCCCAGCCTCTGCAATCCAACAGCCTCCCCTGTTACTAACATCACCAGAATGGAACATTTTTTTTCTAAGGATGAACTCACATTGACACACCATAACAACCCTAAGTCCATAGTTTACCTCAGGGTTCACTGTTCATGTTGTATATTTAATGGGTTTTGAAAAATTTATATTGACATTTATCATTATATCACATAAATATCATTATAATATCATAGATAGTACTTTCCCTGCCCTAAAAATCCTTTGTCTGGGTTATACCTATTCATCCTACCCCCTTTCACCCAGGAAAATACTAATCTTTTTATTCCCTCCACAATTTTGCCTTTTTTAAAGGTCATATAGTTAAAATTATGCAGTATGTAGCCTTTTGCTTCTCTTCACATAGGCATCCGTGTGCCAGGTTTTCTTGGACATAAGTTCTTAACTCCTTTGTTCATATACCAAGGGGCATTATTATTGGATTGTACGGTAAGACTGCTTACTTTTATAAAGAGACACCAAATTGTTTTCCAAAGTGGCTATACAATTTTGCATTCTCAACAGTAAAGTATGAGAGTTCTTTGTGCTCTACATCCTCATCAGCATTTGATGTTTTCAGTGTTCCAGAATTTGGCCATTCTAATAGGTGTATGCATATAGTAGTATCTCATTGTTTTGATTTACATTTCCCGATGACTTAAGATGCAGAGTGTTCTTTCACATATTTTTTAGTCGTCTGTGTATCTTCTTTGCTGAGGTGTCTCTCAAGGTCTTCGGCCCATTTTTAAATCAGATTGGATTGTTAGATTCCTATTGTTGAGTTTTAGAAGATGTATATTTTGGATAACAGTCCTCTATCATGTGAGTCTTTTGCAAATATTCTCTCAGTCTGTGGCTTATATTCTCATTTTCTTGATATTATCTTTCACGCAGCAGAGTTGCTTTTTTTTATTTATAATTTTAATGAAGGTAAGCATATCAATTATTTCTTTCATGTCCAGAGTCATTCGTTGAAGAGATGCTCTTTGCTCTGTTGTATTGGCTTTGCTCCTTCGTCAAAGATCGGCTGACATTAATTATGTGAGTCTGTTTCTGAGCTCTTTTCTGTTTCGTTGATCTATTTGTCCAGTCTTTCACACTTCTTTGATCACTATAGCTTTATAGTGAGTCTTGAAGTCAGTAGTATCAGTCCTCCAACTTTGTTCTTTTCCTTCAACTTACCTTTAATTTCAACTCTTTCTCATGATCATGAGAAAAAAAACAATTTATTGTAGGCATCCTTTCTTTAAAAAAAAACACTAGCAACAAAACCTTTTCTATGCTCTATTTGCTACTTTATAATATATAAATTTAAATCTCATTTTGCTACTGAACATCATATATTTTTATTAACATAATGATATAGAAAACCCCATAACAGTGCCTACAAGATAGATTAATTTTCTCATGGAGTCTGTGTGTATAGCAGTTTATATTCTGAAAATCAAATCATTATCTATAGGATGAAATAACTTGGCAGTGTTATAAAAGTATTTACCTATTGATAACATAATTTAGATATGTATATTATCTCTGTTGTTGTGTCTGTTCTTCCTTAAATTTTCAAATATTATTTTATTTACTCAAATTATCAAGTCTGCATGTATATATTGTGCCTACATGTATAAACACTTCTCCATGAGAACTTCTGTGACTACTTTTCTCCCTTTCACTGGGCAACACAAAATCTTCAGTCATGTAGCCAGATGCATTGCCCTGGATGTATTGACAGGCAATACAGGGTGGGAAAAAATAGATTTACAGTTGTTCCTATGGAAAATAATACAATAATTAACAAGTTATAATTAAATAATAAATTCTGTTTCACATATTCACAACTACAAACCTACTTTTGCCCCATCCTGAATAAAAAGAGTTATTCGATCATACGTGACACTAGGCTGTTTTAATGAATGCTTTCTCATTAACTTTCCTCCTCCCTCATGGCACTTGTCATTTCCTCCAACCTGGCATTCCCAGGCCTACTTATTTTCTCTCCTGCTCTCTCCATTAGTGTGCCTTATTTGTTTTATTTGGCTTCAGTTGCCATCCATATTAGTCTTTGTTCTTCTTGATCCTCCTCAATTTCTTTCTTTCTGTCTTCATAGTTTCCACACATTTCCTAAATCTCTGTCAGTGCACAGATTTCCCAGGCTTTCCCTTACTTTGCTAGAGCACTTAAGTGTTTTGAACTGTTGGTCTTCTCATGTCTGGTGCCCATGAAAACTTTGGGTTTGAGGATTCCTAGTTAAAGAGGATTTATTGTATGATTACATATACATAAATTAGCTCAAGTGATTGGGTTAGTGACTCAGTGAAGACTGTAATTTAGGTTACTCAAGATGGGCTCCAGGTGAAGAGTTATAAACTTAAGCATAAAAAAGTCTGCTCTGGGATTATGTCCTCTTAGAACATAGTCACTTTTCCCAGGATACCTTTTGGGCTTAAATACGGATTTTTTTTCTAGTTTTATAGTTTTACAACTATCCCATTACTTGAAAATGTCTTAAGAGCACAAAGACTCGAGGTTTATTTCATCTTCTTTTAGCACTTGCGCCATCATGAGTAGCAGGCTGCTCACCTCCCCTACAGTGGACGTCATTCCTTTTTAAAATGGTGATAATTGTATGTACTTCAGAGAGGCTTCTAAGGATGACAGCATTGCGATCAGAGGACTACCATAAATGTGATTGCTTTTTCTATTTCACCATTTGGAAAAATATATTGTATGGCATATGACAAAACATAGGTATTGGAGTCAGTGAAAGCTTGGATTTGAGCATTCGTCATGGGACAGTCCAGTGGTGTGATCTCATATGTGTCACTTGTATCATGTTACCGGGCTACTTGTATAGAAAGTGAGAATCATGATAGTTGTCTCTGAATTATAAGACATTGGTACCAGTGCTTAGCACAGAGTGACACCCTCTAATTCTCATTTTGAGCAAAATTTTTCAGCACTGAGTAGGACACACCAAATGTGTTAACTGATCACTATATCTTTGAATGTGTCATTAAAAAATACTAACTAGGTCATTAGACTGTATTGGGTAAAAGAAAGATACATTTAATAAAGATGTTGACACAGAGTGACAAGTTTTGAAATGTTATGTCTATATAACGATTAAGACTAAAGAAAGTTTAACTTTGAAAACTAAGTTTGGTAACTTATAGAAAATAAACTATGATTAAGGGAGTTCTCGTTAAGGATTTAAAGTTGAAATTGGTTTGTAGATAGAACTTGAATTTCATTTTGCGAGTGATTTAAGACTAGATTAAAGTCTTCAAGATGAAACTCAAAGAACAAAAACCTCCCTGTTTAAAGAATGTAATAATGTACTGGAAGACTGAAAAGATCTTTCTTCTTTGGGTTACACCTGACAAAGGATCTCTTCTCATTTCCTTCTTGTAATGGAAGTGTCGTCATGAGACGGCCCACCGGAGACAACCTTGCCCAGCAGCTCTTCATTTACCCACCTCTGTACACTCAGCCCCACCTCAGGAAGGCCAGCTTCTGGAGGTATTTTGTATTCTTTATTGAGGGCCAAATTGTGTCTCTCCAAAATTCTTATGTTGAAATCTTAACCTTTAGCACCTTAAAATTTGACTATTTTTTGAGATATGGCCTGATGGAGAGGAGAGACAAACATGGTTTAATGCCATTTAGTACAAGATGTACTGAGATATACCTGTATTCTCCACTGCTGATGAACAAACAAGAAGGAGCAATCTCAGGTTGACTGATGCATTAGCAGGTAGTAAAGCAGATTTGAGTCAGGAGCACATTTTCTAGATGATTTTGTGCGCTGCAAGGCAAAGAAAAAACGTGTTGCTCAAGAAATGGGAGAGAGTTAGGAAAAAGCAATTTAATCATGGAAGGTACAAGAAGCAATATTGAGGGGAAAATGGGGATAAGAAAGTATAAAATTACCCCCTGCCAATAAGTGTACAGAGCAGGAACTTTGGAAAGAGGAGAGCCTAAAATAGAACATGTACAAAGGGGCAAAGTTGAATTTGACCCACAAATTCAGAATAGTCATTAATATCCCAAAGCCAGCTTCTTAAAATTTTATACAAATAAACCAAAACTAGAACAATTTAAAGTATTACCCACTTGTTTTTGCACCAACATTTGGATACTTACTAGTATCATTTATTCTTGAAGCACGACTGAGGGTCTACTATGTTCTAATAATTCAATGACTGACTAAATCAAGTTTGGAGATAAGTGAGGCATTGACAATGTACATCAATTTAGAAATAACAACATTTTAGTTTCTCCTACTTATTGAGTATATGCCATGTGAGAGCTCTGGAGCGGGGCACAATATAGGTGGTTGCTGTCGCCCTACTCAAGAAAACACAAAAACTTAGATCTGATACTTGTTTTTAGCTGCTAGTAGTTCTGGAAAATCATATCCTGATGAAAGATGCTACTGTGTAAAAATAAAAACTGATTCTTTAAACAGACAGAGGGGGAAAAAAGTCCTAGGCAAATTCCAAGGACTTCAGAAATGCCCATCGGACCAATTCTGTGGAAAGAATGTCTGTGAGAGTGATTGGCAGCCAACTGTCCAAGCAACTGTGAGATGATGATGCAAGCTGAACATGGAAAGAAGCAACTGTCACAGGTGAAAGATATTTTAAGGACATGTCAAAGTAGACTAAGTCTTGTTACAAACTTTGTGACAAATGCTGTTTGTCATTTGTAGTTAATGTGCAATTAGAAACCTAATTCTTGCTCTCTTTACCTCTTGGGACTGTTACTAATTTGATATGGCACACAGGTGTTAAGTAACTTAAAAATGTTAAATATCTGATAAATGGAAAGGTTTATTATTAAAAATTCAGCTTAACTGCACCAAGAAATGCCACAAGTAGACGAAAGTGCAGAAGTGTTATCTCCGAGTTTGTGGTTATGCGGAATGAACCAAGTGGAAAACGTTAAGTCTTAATTGTGCTCACACATAGGGCCATTGCCACCAGCAGCACTGCTGTAAAAAAGGAGCATAATCAGTCATTAGCAAACAATTTCAAATCACTGCAAGAACATCATGTGACCTTATTGAAGAATCATTTTGTAACATCTTTAAATGTATTTTTTCCTGGTGGATGATTAAATAAGCTGCTAATCCTCTTTTGCTAAGAGTGATTGAATGACATTGAGTCAAAATAATAATTTAGAGAAGAAGAAATCTGTACTTTACTTTCAATATCACATTGTATATCAAATCATGATGTATACCCTAGTCCTTCTTGGAAGAACGTGCGTTCTTCCGAGGACGTCTGTCAGTCTGTAGAAATAACTCATGCCTTTTTTTTTGTCTGAGCGTAGTATTAGTTCTCATAAGGCAGAATCCTAACCCTCTTTAGAAGAAGGATTCCCTACCATCTCTGTGAGCTAGAAACTTAAAAACCCCACCCAAAACATCAGAGGTGGTTGGCAAACACTCCCCACAACTGTCTTAAAATCTTCATAATAATTTAACAAACATTCACAAGACACTATCTTTGCTGAGTAATATGAAATGTGACATTACCAAGGATAAATCTCAAGGAATTTTTCAGCTGGTAAGGGACATGATACATGTATATTGGTGTTTTAAAATACAATTTTATGTTAACCATCTACTACTGATAACTTTTCAATCTTTCTAGTATCCTAAAGCCTCGTCCTGACATCTTCCCCTCCCAATCAATGTAGTCAGTTAGATTTCCTATATCAATTACCTTGGAGGGAATCTTCCACTGAGATGAGACAGTGGTAAAATCAATGTCCATTGGGCATAAGTGTTTTCTCAAAGAAGAACAAAGTGAAACTCTTGGCTCTTAAGCTCAAATGATATGAACCACTGAATTACTAACCAAAATTTTAAAAAGAAAAGAAAAATCTATGATCCAATTTGTTTTCTTTCAACAAGATTGTATAAATGATCTACAGGGCAGGTGAGAGAATGAGGTCAAGGACCACACAAACTGAAGTGGAGTCAATAAGGACGGCCTTCTGAGCCCTGCTCCACAAGCACAGTTAGTAACTGGCCCCAGAGAGCCAATGGAACTGTTAAGCAACTTGAGAACTTCATGTCTTCAAGCAGATAAACCCTGTACATTGCCTAAGGCAAAGAGTTAAGTGAGTTGTTCTCCTTGCTTTTGTTGAACACTGCCAACCAATAGCAGCCTGTAGCTCTTTAATTACTGCAATTGCTCATAACCCACCTTCCATCACCATATCCTTCCCAAGTGGACAAGGCTCCTTTTCAAAACACAGGACAGAAACTGGGCCAAGAAAAATGGCAGTGATAGAAAGGAATGAATTCCCACAACTAGGGAAGATAGGATTTAGCAGAGTTAACTAAAAATCTTCCACTGAGCTAAGGCAATGGTAAAACCATTGCCCATTGGACATGAGTATTAAGTGTATTCCATGAAAAACCAATATACCACAAGATCAAAGAGTCCTTATTAAAACATTATGATTTCCAGAGTTAAACAAGATTTCAAATACTTTATGTTCTAAGTAACTTCTTGAATGTCTCAGAGTTTCGAGAAATATGTACTAAGGAAAATGTACAATTTCCCAAAGATAAATAGTCAGGATTCTTTTTCAAAATACATCATTCTCCCAGTATACTGATGCTTCATGCAATGCAGTTTGCAAACCATGTATTCATCGTTAAATATACTGCACATGTACTGTGAGTTAATATGAATCTAAAATAATAAACTGGAAAGCAATATGAACCTTAGCAGAGATTCAGATCAAATGCTATAATGGTCCAAAGGAGAAAAATCTAATTTTAGATGGAGGAAATTTCAGGGACATGGCATTTAGGCTTGGTCTTAGAAATTAGGCAGCTTTTGGACGTTTGTAGGCGGGGGTGAGGGGGCAGAGAGAAATAATGCTATGATGAAGAAATAACAAATGAGGCACAGCCGTGGTAGAGAGAAAGAGTAAGTAACTTATCTTGGCTGTAGAATGAGAAACTCAGACAGTTTAACAGAGTTACCAAGGTGAAAAAGGGTGGCTGGGACAAAATATGGAGAGTCTTGATTTCAAGAATAAGAAGCAAATCTTTACTCTGTAGAAATAATAACAACTCACTTCAGATTTACAAGCAAATTAAAGCTTAAACTTCATTTTATCAAATTAATATATTAATGATAAAATATTATCATATTTTGTTCATAAGTAATATAAAGTCAACCTTCTAGTTAAAGCTGTGAAACAGAAGAAGAGGATATTTTAGAGGATATTTTATTCCCCTTTTCTCCTTCTCTGTACAACCTCACCAGGGTTAATTGTGAGCAGATATTAATTTAACTCCTTCGCACCCAATAATCTTTGCTACCCTCATGCAACTTCCCAATAGCTATCTACCATTTTCCTCACCCTTCATAAAAAGATGTAAAAAGACAAAGTGAGTAAGTAATAATATGTAAAAGATAGAAAAGTACACGAATGATGGCAAGGGAAATTAAATATAGAAAAGGATTAATGTGATGCCAGCTACAAAAATCCAGTGGTCCCTTGATGCACTTACTAGAAATAGGACAATTAAGCAAGTTATTTAAATTCTATGTCTCAGTTTGCTAATCTACAAATGATGATGGTTCTTACTTCATATAAATGTGTTGAGAAGCTAAAACTGGTTAATAATTATTAAATAGTAAATGCTTAATATATGGTATGAGCCAAAGTACTATCTACTATCATTTCACTAAAGGAGCTGAAAATGAGAGCTAGGAGTACTTAGCATAGTGGTTGAAAATAAAATAATGAAGCATGAATGCCAAAATATTGAATGTGAAAAATCCATAATCAATGAGGAATTATGCGAATGTGGCTGGCCATAGTCCTAAGAAAAGAGGCCTTAGGTTATATATAGAAATTCACAAAATCCTTCTCTCTTCTTCATGGCTATATTAGAGGATTTCATTTATCAGTGTAATTGCAGTAAGATGAGTCCAGTTGATGAGTTTGGGATACTGGAATATAAATAAGAAATATGTAGGCTATTTCCAAATGGAGAATTTCAAACTCTTCCATAGGACTCTTGATGTTTCTCATCTTTCATACAGTGCACAGATGCCAAAGGACCCAGTGGAAGGCTGCATTGGCGTTGGGGAGATAGGAGCTGGAGGATTCCTTAATGACTGTGAATGCACAACCCTATTCCTCGATTTGGCATCCAGAATGTTGAATTGTGTAATAAAAAGGAATATTATTATCTGTAGCCACTTAGGTTTAAAGATTGTCAGTTACAGTAGGAGTTATCCCATTGTAACTAGGCTAACTCCTACTGTGACTGATAAAAGAGTGAAAACCTATTCCAAAAGGAGTTAGGATACTTTTTGTTCCATCTGTACCTCTAACGTTTACTAGCTGTATAACCTCAGGTAATTATTTAATCTCTTTCAATTTCTTTTTCTGACTGTAAAACTCCCATCATACAAGTTGTAAGAATTAAAGAGTATTGTTACCAACCTTGGAAAAGAGTGAGGACCCTATAAATGACAGTTAAATCCAAATTTAATAATGACTTAGTCAATACTTAACACAGCACTCAGATGTCTATACTTCATAGGACAATTGGTTAAATCATGTTTTTAAACAGTAATGCAACTATTTAGTTTGCAGAAGATTTTACTTTTCAGTAGCAAGGTATATGTTGATTTTACATGGATGCAGCTCTCAAACTGCAGTATCAACAAACTGAAGAAAAGAACAAGGTTTTATTTTTCTCCTGATGTCTCTGCAACAATTTGCCTAATCTCTTCTCTAATAGAGTGGCCTGTGTTTAATATGCACAACAACTGCAAGTCATTAATTCTCTAAGTCTCTTCTAAATCAATCCTCTGGATGTGGACTAGAATCTTAATGTAGTTTTGGTGGTTCAGAATCTCATCTAATTTATTACACAGAGAGAGGTGTGACAGAGGAAAAATGCATATTAGCTGTTTAGATGAAAACTTTTTTCTTCTTTCAGGATTTTTTTAAACAGTCATGAGCAGATAGCTACCCAAGGAAGACTATACATAGTAATTTAGTCAATATCAAAATTCTATATATGAAAATTCCTTCATGCTTGTATACATTTAACAGGTGATTGACATGTATTTTCTAGAGTCAGCTAAATAATGGTAAAGACAAGCTTAGTTTTTTGACTCATTTAAACTTTTTATTGGGAAATAAAATATGCAACCAGAAAAAATGCATTAAACATTGATGCAAAGCTTAACAGTTTGCAATTAAATAAGGTATGGTGTAACTATCACATCGAACAAGAAATACAACAGTGCTAGACATTCAGAAGTCCTTCATGTGCCTCTCCCCAGTTAAAATCCCTCCCTTGCTCCCAGATAGAACCACACGCTTGACCTTTATGGTAATGAATTCTTCATTTTCATTATACTTTTACCACCTAAAAATGCATCCTTACATACCATACTTTAATTGTTATAGATTTCTGAAGCTTATACAATGGAATCATCTCTATTATTATTTTATAATTTTTATCCCAATAATACATTTATAATATTTATCTATGTTAATTTATGTAGCCTTAGTTCATGCATTTTCATTGCTGAAAATATAACAATTTTTATATGTGCTTTACCATTGATGAACGTTTTGGTTGTTTCAGTTTGGGTCTGTTACAATTGGGTTGCCATTGACATTCTGTGCCTGTCTCCTAGTGGCCACGTGTACACCTTATATTGGATGTGCACCTAAAAGAAGCATTGTCGGCTTAGAAGTACATGGTATTGCCAATCTTCTTATTTTGGCCATCTGTAATACCTCATAATATATTATTGTGGTTTTAAGTTGAACTCACCTGATTATGAATAAATATGATCACATTTTAAGATATTTATTAAAAATTTGGAGTTCTTCATTTGTGAAGTACCTATTTAAGTTTTTTCTCTTTTCTGACTAGGTCACTTACCTTTCCCTTTTACATGGTCATCTGTATGAAATAAGAATGCAGCCATCTGTGTAAGGGTTATGTCTATTTGAACACAATCTTTTGCTTCTTTATCTCTTTCAAACGACCTCATTTGTGGTTTATTTTTTCATTTTCCTCATTTCATTTGATCAACAAAAGTTACTAATTGTGATATATGACTTATCAACCTATCACTTATTGAGATCTTTTTAAGATGTCTTTTTCAAACTTGAATGTAAAAAGCTATTCTGTTATATAATCTTATAGAAGCTTTGTAGGAAAATGCCTTTCAAATTTAGGCCTATAATATACTTTAAGTTGATTTATTTATATGAAATGATGTAGGTATCAAATTCAATATTTTCAAATGGATATCCAATTGTTCTCATACCATTTATTGAAAAAAAAACACCGTTTTTTATCTGTTGCTCTGCAATGTTACCTTTGTCATAAATTAAGCGTGCACAAATGAGAGGATATAATTCTAGAATCTAACTATTCAGTTGTCAAGATTCAATCTGTGCACTAATGCCATATTTTCTTGATTGCCATTTCTTTAAAACAAGTCTTGATATGAAGCTGAGAACCTCTTCCTATGTTCTTCTTTTTAAGTTTTGGCTATTATTGGTCTGTTATTTTCACAAAATTTTAGAATTTGCTTGTTAAGTTCCACTCCATTAACAAATAAAAAATATGCTTGTATTTTAGATTTGACTTCATTGTCTCTACATGAATTTGGAGGAAATGTAGTCTTTATATTATTAAACTATTTAATTAATAATCATATGTTATAGACTGTATGTTTCCTCAAAATTCATATGTTGAAGGCCTAATCTCCAATGTGACTGTATTGGGAGATAGTCTTTAGGGGGTACTTTAGTTAAATGAGGTCATAAGAATGCAGCCCTAATCCAATAGGATTGGAAACCTTTTAAGAAGAGAGAGATTGCTGTTTCCACACACATACACTGAGGAAAGGCTATGTGAGCAAACAAGAAGGCTGCCATCTCCAGTCCCAGAGAATAGGCCTCAGGAAGAACCCTACCACTTCTAGTCAAGATGGCAGGGTAAGTAAATGCTGTGCTCACCTCCTCCCTTGACTACATCAATATTCCAACTAAATTACAGAAAAGTCACCCTTGCAAAGCTGAACAGAAGTCCTATAACTAATAATACACAGAAGACACCATGTAGAGATGGGCAGGAAGGAGTAGAGATATGAAACAGTCTAATCAGGACCCCACGTGTGGTGGCTGTTCCACAAGTTGCTGGCCTCAGCCTACGCTGCGGGCTTTCCTATCTCTTAAAGGTTAAAGACAAAGAGAGAATCTTAAAAATATCAAGAAAAAAAACAGTTAATTACCTGCAAGGGAGCTCCCATTAGATTTCTCAACAGAAATTTTGCAGACCTGCCTGAAGGGACCAGTACAAAATATTCAAAGTGATGAAGAGCAAGGAACTATGACAGAAATTATTCTACCCAGTAAAGCTATCATTTAGAATCAAAAGAGCTTCCCAGCTAGTAAAAAGCTAAAGGAGCTAATCACCATGAAACCCTTATCACTTCTTTAACAAGAAGAAAAAAAGATAAACAATATGAATAATAAAATGGCTATAACTACATATCTATCAATAATTACCTTAAATGTAAATGGATTAAATGCTTCATCAAGAGATAAGGTGGCTGAATAGAAAAGAAAACAAAACTCATACGTATGCTGCCTACCGGAGACATATTTCAGACCAAAAACACTACCACAGACTGAAAGTAAAGGGATTGAAAAAAGATATTTCATGCAAAAGGTAGCAATAGTTATATTAGACAAAGCAGACTTTAAAGCAAAGGCTATAACAAGTGACGAGGAAGGACATTTTATATATAATGGCCAATATATAAGAGCAACCTAAGTGTCCATTGATGGATGATTGGATAAATAAGATCTATGTATATGTAATGGAATAATACAATATTTGGCCATAAAAAGGATGAAATCTTACCATTTGCAACAACATGGATAGACAGATATAAGTAAAATAAGTCAGAGAGAGAGAGACAAATACCATATGATTTTACTTACATATAGAATCTAGAAATCAAAACGTCACGAGCATATGTTTGTGACATAGTCTTTCCTATAAGTCAGCCAGGCAACTGCTCCGCTAACTGCCTGTTGAGCAGCCGAGCACCAAGGAATAGACAAGAGTCACACACAGTAACTATGCTATTCACTCAGCTTTTGTTGAATGCAGTTTCACTCAAAGTAGAACATCAACATACATTGATATCCTACTTAAACTCCAACAGTCTAAGAGTAATATCATACACACAAACAACAATCAGTGGGGAATAACGAACCTGAGTCCCAGAATCTCAGTAGTCAGGTCCAGGAGACAGCATGGTAGACAAGGGAATTGTCAGTGTTTTGCAAAGAAGGATCTCCCAGAGGCAGATGAGCAGCAGGGCAGAGCCTCAGGCAGCTGATGCCAAGGTAGATCAGTGTAGCATGGAACAGCACTCTGGTGTGTGGAGCTCAGCTATCTCAGCAGTGGTCTGGAGCCTGCCTCAGTTATACCTTGAAAGTGGTGTACTCCACCCTTTTGTGTCTTTTCCATAAATGTCTTGGCACCCCTCATGGCAAATGGGGTATTTGCCCAGGCCCCTATCTACAGGTGGTCCTACTCTACAGACATGACTGTTTTGGTCATGTGTGAAGAGATCTTAGGTGTCTCCTCGCCACACATGTCTTCTCTAGCTTAGGTAGTTTCCCTCTTTTTTTTTTTTTTTTTTAAGACTTATTTATTTAGCCCGGTTGGTATAGCTCAGTGGATTGAGCGCGGGCTGGGAACTAGAGGGTCCCGGTTCGATTCTCAGTCGGGGCACATGCCTGGGTTGCGGGCCAGGTCCCTGGTGAGGGCCGTGTGAGAGGCAACCGTACATTGCTCTTTCTCCCTCCCTTCTCCTCTCTCTGAAAATAAATAAAATCTTAAAAAAAAAAAAAAAGATTTATTTATTTATTTTTTAGAGAGAGGAGAAGGGAGGGAGAAAGAGGGAGAAACAGCAATGTATGGTTGCCTCTCACATGGCCCTTACTGGGAACCTGGCCCTCAACCCAGGCATGTGCCCCGACTGGGAATCTAACCGGGACCATTTGGTTCCCAGCCCGCACTCAATCCACTGAGCTACACCAGCCAGGGCTAGGTAGTTTCCCTCTTGAACCAAAGTGTCATGGCTGACTGACAGCTATTTTGATTAACATGAATGACTCCAATTTGTTTTATATACTTCATGCTATCTTGATTGGACCAATGCCATTTTACTGGTCCTGCTCTCCATACAAATAAACAAACAAACAAAGCAAAAATAAACTCATAGATACAGAGAACATTTTTTAAATTTATTTATTTATTTTTAGAGAGAGGGGAAAGGAGAGTAAAAGAGAGGGAGAGAAACATCTATTGGTTGCCTCTTGCATGCCCCCAAATGAGGATCTGGCCCTCACCCCAGGCATGTACCCTGACAGGGAATCAAACTGGCAACATTTTGGTTCTCAGGCCAGGACTCAATCCACTGAACTATACCAGCCAGGGTGACATAAAGAACATTTTGATAGAAGGAGGGTTGGAAGGATGGGTGAAAAAAGGAAAGGGATTAAGAAGTACAAATTGGTACAGGGAATAAGAAGCATAATTACAAAATACAAAATAGTACAAAATAGACAGGAGGATGTTAATAAAAGTATAAGAAATTTATAAGCCAAAAAATTATACGTATGACCCATTGACATGAACTATTGGGGGGGGGGGGTAAGATGCCGGAGGGAAGGGTGTACAGGGCATAGGAGGATAAAGGGGAGAAAAAAATGGGACAACTGTAATAGCAGAATCAATAAAATATACTTAATAAACAAATATAATTTTTTAAAAAGAAGTACAAATTGAGATTTAAATACAGCATAGGAAATATAGTCAGTATTGTAATAACTATGTATGCTGCTAGGTGGTTACTACACTTATGAGGGAGATCCCTCCAAAAGTTATGGTGTCTAACCATTACACTGTACACCTGCAACTAAGGTAATACTGAATGTCAACTGTAATGGAATTTTTTTATTTTGTAAAAATAAAAGAAATCTATCTTAGTTGGCACCTTGACCTTGGACTTCCAGCATCTAGACTGTGAAAAATAGATATCTGTTTTTTAGCCCCCAGACAATGGTACTTCATTATGGCAGCTGTAGTTGACAGATTTGGGTACTAGACATGGGATGATGTAACAAGTACCCAAAATTGTGGAAGTGGCTTTGGAACTGGGTGATGGACAGAGGTTGGGGGAGTTTTGAGGGGCATGGCAGAAATATGGGGATTAAGGGAAAGAGGAGACCTGAGGAGAATGTTTTTATCTTCTTAAATAACACATAAGTACCCTTAAGTAGAATGTTGGTTGAATTATGGAACTTATAGGCCAATTTGTTGAGGTCTCAAATAGAAATGAGGAACAAGTTACTGGAAACTGAAAGAAAGATGACCCTTGTTACAAAGTGGAAAAAAATTTTGATAAGTTGTGTGTTTTTTTTCCTAGTGTTTCGTGGGAGGTAAAATTTGTAAGCAATGAAATTAGATATTTAACTAAGAATATGTCTAAGCTAAGTTTGAAGGAGAAATTATTTCTCCTGACTGATTAGAGAGAAATATAAGAAGAGAGAGATTAATTGAAGAGGAAACTATTAAGCAGAAAGGAACCAGAACTTGAAGTTTAAAAGACACTCAGCTTGCCCTGGCTGGTTAGCTCAGTGGATTGAGCGCGGGGCTGGGAACCAAAGGGTCTTGTTTCAATTCCCAGTCAGGGCATATGCCTGGGTTGCAGGCCAGGTCCCCAGTGAGGGCCATGTGAGAGGCAACCATACATTGCTGTTTCTCTCCCTCTCTGTCTCCCTTCCTTCCCCTCTCTCTAAAAATAAATAAAAATAAAATCTTAAAAAAAAAACAAAACAAAACACTCAGTTTATCCCTATTGCAAAAAATGAGAAAGCATGTTCTCAAGAGAACACTAAGGGTATGACTTCACTATCACTTGATTATAGGAGTATACAGGCAGGGACACTGTCAGAAAATGAAGAAAAACTGCCAAACTCCTTAGAGTTGATAGGACTGGCTGATAGAACTATTTTACTCTGAAGGATGCTATTCTTCAAAAGAAAGGTAAAATGACCTCAAAGGTGATTCAAATATTATAGGGCCACCACTTCAGTTTCAACAGGCCAAATGGCCTCCTCCTGGAGCCATGGATATGGGATCACCCAAGAGTTTCCCTTTATATATATTGGATATTATATCTTTTATATCCATATATATAATCTATATTTATATATATATGGTAAAATCTTATTTTCTGTTTATGGCTGAAATATAAAAATGAAATTTTGTTCACTTAGTATCCAGCAACCTTGAAAACCTCTCATTAATTATAATAATTTACCTGAGGTTGTTTTATATGTCATATGCAAATAATTTTATCATCTCATAATAATAACTGGTTTTATTTTTATTTCATTTTTTATGGCTTTAGCTTTCTGACAAAAGCCTCTAGTTAAATTTTGAAAAAAAGAGTCATAAAAGGTGTCATTATTTTTAAATTTCAAAATGCAGGCATTTAACATTTCATCAAGTATAATACCTACTATAAGTTTTTTTCTTACAAAAACATACATGCAGTACCTATTTTTTAATTGCTTTATTGATGTATAATTCACATATCATATAATTCACACATTTAAAGTGTACAACTCAGGGGGTGGGAAGATGTGTGCAAAAAAGTGAAGGGGAATAAGAGACACAAACTTCCAGCTATAAAATAAATAAATGATAAAGATGCAATGTACATCATAGGAAAAATTGTCAATAATATCTTAACTTTGTATGTGACAGATGGTTACTAGACTTATTGTAGTAATCACATCATAAAGTATAGGAATGTCAACTCACTATGTTGTACAGCTGAAAACTAATATTTGTATTTCAACCTTTTGTATTTAAAAACTACTAATTGTATTCAACTATATTTTAATAGAAAATAAATTTTAAAATAAAGTGTAAAACTCATAGAGTTAATTAAACATCAAAGTAATCTAACTTTAGAACATTTTCAGCATCCCTCAAAGAAACTCAATACTCATTAACAGTCATTTCCCTTCTCACCCTACCCAGCCAATTATCTAATTTCTATCTCTATAGGTTTGCCTATTCTGGATATTTCTTATAAACAGAATCATATATTCTGTGTTTTGTGACTGGCCTCTTCACTTAGCATAATATTTTCAGTGTTCATCTGTTTTGTAGCAAATATCAGTATTTTATTTCTTTTTTATTGCTGAATAATGTTCCATGTTAGGGACAGACCACTTTTTTTATCCATTCATGAATGGTGGACATTTGGGTTGTTCCACTCTGCCTATTTTGAATTCTACTGTTATAAGTATTTCTGTACAATTTTTAATAAAGGTTTTCATTTCTTTTGGATGCAAAATAAAGGAGCAGAATTTCTGGGTCATATAATAATCTCACATATTTGACAAACTGCCAAAATGTTTTCCAAAGAAGTTACACTCATTTACATTCCTACCAATATTCTGTATGTGTTCAAATTTCTCTGCATTCTCACCAACACTTGCTATTCTTTGTCTTTTTTTAGTATAAGCAATCTAAAATGTGTGAAAAGATATGTCATCATAATTTTTACATGAACTCTTTCAGTAACTAATGATGTTCAGCATCTTTTCATGCATTTAGTGACCATTTCCATATCTTTGCTAAAGAAATGTCTAAGCTGATACTCTGCAAAATATCTTCACTTTTTTTTTTTTTTTTTTTTGCTTATAGAAGTGTACACATCTTCACCTCTTTGGTTAAAGTTATTTTCAAGTATTATGTTCTTTTGATGATGTTTTAAATAGAATTGTTTTTATTTTTGGATTTTTAATTTTATTTTAATGTATAGATATATGATAAACTTTTAAATATTGATGGTGTATCTTGCAACTTTGTTAAACTTGTTCATTAATTTTAATAGTTTTTAATGGATTTCTTAGGATTTTCTATAGATCAGACATATTATTTGCTGTACAAAGTTCATGTTTCTTTATCTACATGCCTCCTATTTTTTTCTTGCCATATTGTCCTCATTAGATCTTCAAATACCATCTTGAATAGAAGTATTGAAAGTGAAATCCTTGTCCTGTTCCTGATATTATTGGAAAAGCATACAGTACTAGAAATTTTCTAAAGAAAATAAATTTACACACATACACACATCCATCAGGAAATACCTAAGGAAATAAGTCACCATGAGCAAGAGTCAGCAGACACAATAAATGAGAGAATATGAAGCACAGAGTGTAGAACCTGCATAGAGTAAAACTTCATAGAACCATCCAATATTAAAATAAAATATATTTTGTTAAAGAATTAGAAGACTGCCTTCTTGCCAAAGTGGAGGCATAGGTGCCTACTTGCACAACCAAAAGAAGGACAACAACAAATTTAAAAACAAAAAACAACCAGAACTGCCAGAAAATTGAACTGTATGGAAGTCTGACAACCACGGAATTAAAGAAGAAACATTCATCCAAACAGGCAGAAGGGGCAGAGATGAGAAGCCAGGGCAGAAAGGACTCAAGACAAGGCGGTGGCTGGCATAGTGGTCAGTCCTTCATTTGTTTGTGGATAAACTGGGAAGAACAACTGGGGAGTGAGACAGATCACACAACCCAAGGTTCCAGTGTGGGGAAATAAGGCCTTGAAACCTCTGACTGAAAAAACAACCTGTGGGTGTTGAAGTGGTGTGAGAAACTCCCAGCCTCATAAGATAGTTCACTGGAGAGACCCACAGGGTCCTAGAACATACACAAAGCCGCTCACCCAGGAATCATCACCAGAAGGGCCCAATGTGCTTGTGGGTAGCAGAGGAAGTGACTGAAAGCCAGCCCAGAGCTGAACAAACCGCATTGTTCCTTTTTGGCCTCCTTCCCTATTGACAGCGCCACAATGCAGGGACATGGGTTACCCTGTCCTGGTGAATACCTAATGCTCCATCCCTTACTATGTAACACGTGTACTGAGACAAAAAAAAAAAAAAAAATGGCCCAAATGAAAGAACAGATCAAAGCTCAGAAAAAATACAACTAAGAGACAAAGAGATAGCTAGTCTATCAGATGCATAGTTCAAAACACTGGAAATCAGGTTGCTTACAGAATTGGCTGAATATGGTTACAAAATAAAGGAAAAATTGAAGGCTTTGAAAAGTGAAATAAAGGAAAAGGTACAGGGAACCAACAGTGTTGGGAAGGAAACCAGGACTCAAATCAATGGTTTGGACAAGAAGGAAGAAATAACATTCAACCAGAACAGAATGAAGAAACAAGAATTCAAAACAATAAGGAGAGGCTTAGGAACCTCTGGAACAACTTTAAAGGTTCCTACATCTGAATCATAGGGGTGCCAGAAGGAGAAGAGGAAGAGCAAGAAATTGAAAACTTATTTGAAAACACAGTGAAGGAGACTTCCCCAATCTGGCCAAGGACATAGAGTACCAGGAAGTCCAGGAAGCTCAGAGAGTCCCAAAGAAGTTGGACCCAAGGAAGCCAAGGCACATCATGATTACATTACCCAAGATGAAAGATAAGGAGAGAATCTTAAAAGCAACAAGAGAAAAGAAGACAGTTACCTACAAAGGAGTGCACATAAGACTATCAGATGATTTCTCAAAAGAAACATTACAGGGAAGAAGTGGTTGGAAAGAAGTATTTGAAGTCATGAAATGCAAAGACTTACATCCAAGATTACTCTATCCAGCAAAGCTATTATTTAGAATGGACAGGCAGATAAAGTGCTTCCAAGATAAGGTCAAGTTAAAGGAATTCATCATCACCAAGCCCTTATTATAAGAAATGTTAAAGGGATGTATCTAAGAAAAATAAAATAAAAAATATGCACAGTAAAATGACAACAAACTCATAACTATCAGCAATCGAACCTAAGAAAACAATACAAAAACAAAAATGAACTAAGCAAACAACTAGAACAGGAACAGAGTCACAGAAATGGAAATCACATGGAGGATTATCAGCGGGAAAGGGGAGCGGAGACAATGGGGGAAAATGTACAGGGAATAATTAAGATAAATGGTAGATAGAAAAGAGACAGGGGGAGGTTAAGAGTAGTATAGGAAATGTAGAAGCCAAAGAACGTATATGCATGACCCATGGGCATGAACTAAGGGGAGGGTCGGAACACTGGTAGGAGAGGGTATGCAGGATGGAGGGGAATGCAGGAAGGGGGAAAATGGGACAACTTTAATAATATAATCAATAAAATACATTTTAAAAAAAGAATTATAAGACCATATGCGGAAGCCAGAATTATGCCATAATTTTGGTGGACCCTGGGCATTTGCTTTTGCCCTTTTCCATATCTGTATGTATACACACATATACACATATATATAAACTTATATTTTATGACTATGCTGGTATAAAGACAAACATACTAATCATTTGTATCAAAATATTTTCTTCAACTTAAAAGTGCTCTATTTTTCCTTCATATTTTAAAATAAAGTGAAACATTTTGGTACGTCCGCAAGTGTCATGTGCTGTAGGCACTATGTCTACTATATCCAGTGGGTAATCTGGAGGAGGCAACAAGAATCCATCAACAGCCAGATTTAGAAGAGAACCAAATAGAAAGTCTAGATTTTAAAACATTCAGCTATAAAATTTAGAATCATAATAGATAATCTAATACAAATCAGATACAACTGAAGAATTACTAAAGGAAAATGTGATGAAGATTTTTTAGATATCTAAAGTGCAACAGAGAAAAAATAAGAAAATATGAATGGGAAATTAAGAGACATGGAGGGAAGTGTAAGAATATCTAACATACATCTAAACAAAGTTCCAGACGGATAGACTAGAGTGAACAGGGCTAGACAATGGCTCAGAATGTTCCAGAATGAATTAATGAAATAAATCTCTATAGTGAAAAATGAATCCCTCGGATGTACAAGAATACCTCAATTAAGATAGAGATAATCTTTTCAAAATAAATGACAAGTTGAATTTCTTAAAATTAAAAAGTAATTAAAAACTGAAAGGGAAGGATATCCTTAGTATTTTCAATGACCCGAAATGGATACATAAATTACCCTAACTTACAAGTACAATTTGATAATCTGTTGGTCAGCTGCATGAATAATCCATAATACTTAGAATTAAAGAGTCAACATGGCATAATTTGTTACCTAATTATCAATAGATAATAACCAGGGACTGGACATAATGTAAGACAGTATTGATGACTGCCTTTAGAGAAAATAAGACCTATTAACTATGATTTATTTGAATGAAAACTAAGATGCTTTATTTTGCCACGTTTTCTTGAAATCTTTTCTATGGCTATTTAAATTTAAATGTTTAATATCTGAGTCATGATATTTTTCTTGACAGAGAAATATAAACTCTCATTTGTTGCCTGTTTTGGATGGTGCAAAGCAGTATTCTGCTTAAAGCATCTCTTCATATTTACCAAAGCCTCTGAGTAAACTGTCTGCCGTTTATTCTAGAATTAAATATTTTCTTGTTATTCTTAGAAGCAAACATCTGTTTTTGCATCTCAGACTTTTTTATCCTTTTGTCAATCACTAAGGCTCCAGAAAGACTTATTTCATTTCCTTTAACATTGGTAATTTCTTTAAAAGTCAAAACTGTTCAAAGAATCCCTTCCTTTTTTGTATGATTTTACATATTTGTAGAATTGTAAATTAGAAATAACTTAGTTTAGCCTTCTCATTTCATAGCTGATTAAATGAATGTTGAGGTTTAAGGTTACCTAGTATTCCAGGGACATATTCACACTTAAAACACATGTTTTTATTTCCAATCTACTAATATTTCCACTACATTTGTATTTTATTTTATTTTATTACATTTTTTACTGGGAAATTTGTAAGCATTGGTGACTTATTTTGCACCTAGAACTGTGCTGTATGGTATGAGGCAATGCAAAAGAAAATACAGCATTGGACGAAAGTAGGTTTATAGTTGTTAATGTGGAAAATAATACAACAATTAATAAATAATAATACAAGAATAAACTCTGTGTTTCACGAACTCACAACTGTAAACCTACTTTTGCCCCACACAGTGTATATGTGTGTGTGTGTATTCCCTTCAATTTGGAAATCCCAAAAAGAACTCTCTAAATCTCTAAAAAATAGTGTTTAAATGTATTCCTTGAGATATAATGGTTTATGCTAATAAAAAAACTATTTTAAATATATACTTAAAATTAAATGTTTATTTGACTTTGTTTGATATTTGTTTTCTAAGGTAATCTAGAGAGTCATTTCTCTTTCCTTCTTTACCCCACGAAGGGAAGCAGTCCTTTGAAGAAATGTATGGCTCTTTCTGGTTCTTTAGCATGCAAATGTGACTACTATCTGGACTGTACACAAATATTTGTATACGTAAATATACCTCATTGAGTAGATGCTAAGCTCTTATAAATCAAATATAATGCCTAAAATGTTCTTTTCATTCATTCACATGATTAGCATGGGTCTAAGCACGTGCTCTATGTCAAATAAAACTTTGATATCAAGAGACTTCCTTTGTCCTCCATTTATAGAAAATCCTCACTTTTGAATTAAAAATTTTATGTTCTCTACTTCATTTGAATTTATCTTTTTAAAAATTGCCTTGTGTGTCCTTTCAGTGTCACAGTGACAAATAGTAACCCCCAAGAGGACATGCAATCTGTTTTTAAATGTTTTTCTGTGCATAGCACCAATGAGTCCATTTACTCATCTATTCAGTTTCTCCACAGAAATTTATGGAATACCCACTCTCTGCCATGTGCAGTGTTTAGCACTAAGAATAAAACATAAAAAAGACAAAGAAGGTTTTTGTTCTCCTAGATCATAGTAAGGAAGATAAACATTAAGCAGGTGATACATAACAAAATTGAACCATCATTGTGAAGGTTATAAACTGGGTAACATGATAAAGAATTAGAAAATGGTGAGCAGCTATTTTAGACAGAATGTTCAGAAAAGTCATCTCTAGAGCATTAACCTGAGGCACTAATACAGAGAGAAAAACAGCCACACCAGAGCTTGCACGAGAACCATCAGAGGGAATGGCCATCCCAAAGGCCCTGTGTGCAGCCGAAGCTTAGCGGTGAAGCAACTGAGAGAAGGCTAGGCTTTGTGAGTCTTGGTAAGCAGGCTGGACTTCTATGACAGTGGGAAGCCTCGGAAGTGTTTTAAGCAGGTTAGTGACAATGGCATTAATGTTTAAACAAGTCAAACTTGCTGCTCTGTGGAGAAGGGATGGGAAGAGGCAGTGAGCAAGCAAGAAGACGTGGGCCAGCCTCAATAAAGATGGTGATGATTTTGAGTAGGTGGAGCTGGAGGTCGATTCAAACACCAATGGCCAATAATTTAATCAATCATGCCTATGTATTGAAGCCTCCATAACCCGCCCCCCACCCCCACCCAAAGGATTGGGTTTGGAAAGCTTGTGGGTTGATGAAAAAATTGAGGTGTGGGAAAGTGATGCACTGAGAGCATGGACAATCCCTGCCTTGCCCTGAGCATCTGTTCTAGGTGGCTGTTCCTGAGTCATACCCTTTTATAATAACCTGATAATCTAGTATATGAAATGCTTCTCTGAGTTCTGTGAACAATTCTAGCAAATTAATTGAACCCTAGGAGGGCGTCATGGGAACTTCTAGCTTATAACAGTTAGTCAGAAGGACAAGTGACAATCTGTACTTGTGATTGACAACTGAAGTTGGGAGAAGGGAAATCTTGTAGGACGGAGCGTTCGACCTGTGGGATCTGTTGCTATTTCCTGATGGAAAGTGTCAAATTTGAGCTGAATTGTAAGAGACAAGCTAGTGTTGAAGAATCATTTAAAAACGTCGGGGAAAACTCCCACACATTGGGATTGGTGACCAGAGTCTTAGATGGCTGTAAGAGATGAATGCTAGCTGGACATCCCTCTCCATGGCCTTTCTTTCCTTTTCTTTTGTTTTTTTCATAGTAGCTTTATTGATTTTTTTAATTTTTATTTTTTATTGTTGTTCAATTGCAGTTGTCTCCTATTTCCCCGCATCATTCCCCGCAACCCCAGCCATCCCCACTGCCCGCCCTCGATCCTACCCCCCTGCTTTTGGCTTTCATTTAGACAGGCTGGGCTTTCTAACAGCATAGAGATCTCAGGGTAGGGACTTCCTTCATGGCAGGTAGCTTTCTTCAGAGCACATGGTCCAAGAGATCTAGGAAGAGACTGGAATATTTCTTCTGATATAATTACAAAAGTCATGCAGTATTAATTCAGTCATAGGGCAGCCTGGATTCAAGGGATTGGAAAACTAGACTTCATCTCTCAAGGGCAGAATGGCGAGCATATAGAAGGATGGAAAGGCCCGGCTGGTGTGGCTCAGTGGATTGAGCGCGGGCTGGGAACCAAAATGTCCTGGTTCGATTCCCAGTTGGGGCACATGCCTCGGTTGCAGGCCAGGTCCCCGGTGGGGGCCATGTGAGAGGCAACCATACATTGCTCTTTCTCCCTTCCTTCTCCTCTCTCTAAAAATAAATGAATGAAATCTTTAAAAAAAAAAAAAAAAGATGGAAAGGATCAGTAGCACCCATCTTGAAACAATCTACTCCATCGCCTAAGCACAGCCTAATTTGAATGGAAAAGAGTAGTTTTCTAAACTTCAACTTCCAGTTGAGATGCTGATCACATTAAAAAATAATAATAATCTGATAGAGCAGAAGTTCTAAAGTAACAATTTATAGGCTTATGCTCCCACCCACCTCTAATTCACAGTCCTTAAAGTCCTAAAAAGCATATGTGGTGCCATCCGACTTTGGCCATGCTTTCTTCCAGGTTCATGTATGCTATCACCTGTAGGTTGCAAGAAATATAAACTCTGCCACACTTATAATTCCTTCCTCACTTCCTGTTTGTTTCCTCAGATCTACACTGTATTTTTGGTAATTGCACAGGACTCTGAAACTCTCCAGTCTATTACAGAGCAGTGGTTTGAGGACCCGTGGTGATACATGAACCTATGGTGAAACAGAAAGACTGTCCATTGATGTATTTGCCTACAATTTTAAGCATCATTTCCACACCATGAGCTTTCAGATATGACTTTTGCTATAACAGATATGCTTGAGAATGAGCCAGCATTAATAATGTTCTCTCTTCCATGATTTATCAATAATAAGTAAGTAATAAACAAACAAAACTCACCCATACCAAATCTTATGTGATGTTTTAAAATCTTCATCAAGTTGTAAAATACACCAGAGCAGCAAATAGAAGAAATTGAAATATTGGCTTAAAGAAAGTACATTTTAATATTTAACTTGGAAACATAAATTCACGGAGTTTCTTGTCTTTCCCTGCCTTTTCCATGTGGGAAGAGTGATGCTTGCTGTTGGAAAAATGTTCTCGCGTGTTTGGGATGCACTGAACACGCGCAGCCGAAGCTGCCGGTCAGTGGGGGCGCAGCGCTGTTGGAACGCACTGAAGGATGCTGCACTTCTCAAAGCATATTATACGGAACATGGGGGCAAAACTGCTACATAATGTACTTCAGATATCATGGGTTCGATTTAATACATTGTCGAAACCTAATTTATCAAATCATATCATGAAATATTTATCCCAGTTATATTCATTAATATTATTTCAGCTTATCATTGTTTGTAGCTACTATAAATGAGGTGTATTAATTTACCCTTATAATGAAAATATTTATATGTCAACTTAAAAATGTGTAGAGAATACACAGTTTATCAAAATTCTTTTAGGGGTTATACCAGCAAAGTGAGTATGACTACCTTTGCTCTATTCCCTATCATTTTAATTACCAGGTGTTGTTGAATTATTCGTCACTAGTTTGACTTCCCCTCTGGACTGCATGCTGCATTATGGCAGGGGTAACGTCTGTCTGTTACGGCTCTATCCCAGAAGACAGCTACAATGCCTCCCTTTTAGTAGACATTCAGTGAATGCATAAAATGCATGTATGAATGAATAAATAAAAAAGCAAAGGATGCAGTGGCCTCTTCCTTATTTAAACTTTAATGGATTCTTATCTGAGGCACACATCTAGTATTTTTTGAGGTTTAATGCCTTTATTATAAAGGTGTTATCTGTTTTCCAAAGTGCTAGAAACATAATAGCCGAATAGTGTGTATGTTACATGTTATTTACTAGTTGACTTTTTTAATAACAGGTTTATCGTGATATAATTTAATAGCATAAAATTAACCCTTTCAATTTTCGTTGTAAAATTTAGTGTTGCTTTACTGTATTCACAGAATTGTATAATTGTTACAATAGTTTTGTAACACTTCATCACCCTGGAAAGAAACCCCATACTCAGTAGCAATCATTTCTCCTCTTACCCTGAGTAAGCACTGATCTCTTTCTGTTTCTTTAGATTTGCCTATTCTGGATATTATATAAATGGAATCATACAACATCTTTCTCTCATTTAGCATAATGTTTCCAAGGCTTATCTATGTCACAACGTATCAGATTTTATTTTAAAAATTGTTGAATGACGTCCTGTTGTATGGACATACTACAGTTTGTTTATCCATCCATCAGTTAATAGACATTTGGGTTGTTTCCACTTTTCTGGCTATTAAGAATAAGTTGCTGTGGGCACTTATGTAAAAATTTAATATAGATATATATTTTCATTTTTCTTAAGTATATAGCAAGGGGCAGAATTGGTGAATCATATGGTGACCCTATGTTTAACACTTTGAGAGACTGCTCTTTCTAAAGTGGATGTACCATTTGACAATCCCACCAGCAACGTACAAGAGTTCTATTTTCTCTGCATCCTCACCAAAACTTATTATTGTCTTTCTTTCTGATTATAGCCATCCTAGTGGATTTGTGGTTTAATTTACATTTTCCTAATCACTAGTGATGATGAACATTTTTTTTTTCCTGGATTTACCGATCTTATCAAACATCTTTTTAAAAAAAAAGATTTTATTTATTTATTTTTAGAGAGAGGAAGGGAGGGAGAAAGAGAGAGAGAGAAACAACAATGTATGGTTGCCTCTAACATGGCCCTCACCGGGGACCTGGCCTGCAACCCAGGCACGTGCCCTGACTGGGAATCCAGCAGGCAACCTTTGGTTCGTAGGCTGGCACATAACCCACTGAGCCACACCAGCCAAGGCACCTTATTTGAAAATATAACTATCTAGTCAAATCCCTTGTTTATATTAAAAAATTGTGTTAGTTGTCTTTTTATTATTAAGTTGTAAGAGTTCCTTTTGTATTCTGGATACAAGTCACTCATCAAATATATGATTTGCAAATATATTCTCCCATTCTTTGGATTGTTTTTCACTTTGTTAGTGGTGTAGTTTTTAAAATTTTGAATACAACCCAAATTGTTTATTATTGTTATTATTGTTATTATTATTAATCACTTTTGCTTTTGGTGTCGTATCTGAAAACACTATTTGACTTTAATTAGCCCTATTGAAAATCAATATAAATCACTCCTATCCTAATTCACTTCACTCTGTGGCTCCTTCACTTACAGTGCAAATCGTGCAGACCCTTCTAGACCTTTAGCGGGAACTGCCATGTGTTTTCTTCAAAACGAGCTGCCAGTCCCTAAAAGAGCTGGGCTCACCAGAAATTTCATTCCCCATTGTTCACTTGAAATATGGAAGCACTTTGTAACTGGGTTTTTGCTTTAAAAAAGGAAAAGAAAGTGAAGGGAAGGGTAGAAAAAGGAAGGGAAGTGGAAGGAAGAGAAAGGGAGGAGACAGAAAGGAAGGAAAAAGGAAGGAAGGAAGGAGAAAAGAAGAAAAAGAGGAAGAAAGAGAGAGAACAAAAGAAAGAAAGATTAAATGCAAACAAGATGAGAGAGAAAAAAAACAAGGAGAGAATGCCTGTATTAAAATAAACCCAAGGACATTAGAGAGCATAGTGTGTCTGGGGCAAAATATGGATAGTGTCTGATGGAGAGTAATCCAGCATTTTTTGTTTGTTTGTTTGTTTGTTTCCCCTTTCTGAGGGGGCACTGGTTTGCAGGCAGGGATCTCCCTTATTATTCTTGGAAGGGGATTCTCAATTGACTGAATGCTTTCTATTCCCTCAGGGTAATCAAACAAAACACATCAAAAAACAAAGCAACAGGACTGAAATTAATTGCAATTGTCTGTCTCCAAAGAGCAGGGCTGTTCACATCTTTATGCATGCACAGATGACCTATTAAAAAGACAGGTTCTGATTCAGCAGACATGGGGCTAAAACTTGGAATCCTACATTTTAAACAAGCTCCACCAAATGCTGCTGCTGCTGTTTGGAGGACCGCATTTAGATTATCCAAACTCTAAAAGGCAAAAGGGAACAAAGCGTTAATCCACTCTTTCAGTGGGGAAGAATGTTTCACTTTTCAATCAGGCTCTGTTTTTGGGGTTTTTTTTTGTGTGTTTTTTTGGTTTTTTTTTCATCAGTTCAGATTTAAAGGTCAGATCTGTTTCCTTCTCAGCAGCTGTGTGGGAATTGTACATCTTACAATTTCTGTATAGGGTTTGATTACCTAAGAGAACCAAAAAGCTACAAAATAGCCTAGAGAATATCCTTTCCAAAAGTATCCAGCACTCAAGGGCTCAAAACAACTGGGCAGAGGAGTTTGCAAAGGCAACTTCAGATTGCATATCTGGTGCATTAGAAAGGTAGGTTTTATTTATTTATTTTTTAAAGATTTTATTTATTTTCAGAGAGAGGAGAAGGGAGGGAAAAGAGCAATGTATGGTTGCCTCTCACATGGCCCTCACTGGGGATCTGGCCTGCAACCCAGGCATGTGAACTGGGACCCTCTGGTTCCCAGCCCACGCTCAATCCACTGAGCTACACCAGCGGGGCAGAAAGGTAGATTTTAGACCCTGCCACTAATCCTAAAGCTCCCTCTAGGGAGAAGGATATTATCAAAAGGGCTCCTAAAGCCGTCCATAGGCTAGTCTAAGGCCCAATTGTAAAATCAAAGAAGTCTGTCCTTGGTGCAGGTTCAAGCAGACAGTCTGGCAAACTGTCCTAAATGTCTTGCATATACAAAGCACATTGCTGATGTCCTGAAGAACAGAGATGAACCAGTTTCTTCTCTCAAAAGCAGCACACCTTGATAGGAGGACTGACAATTAAATAGACAATCGCAATATAGTAATTAGGGTGGTAAAATAGAGTTAAGCACAGGTTGAAGAGATGTTCAATTCATCCTCCAAAGGCAGAAAGCTCAGGCATAAGGTCTCAGATGTACTGCTCGTTACAGAACCCTGGCAATCCTGTTTTGAACAGCCGTGGGACTTGACTGATTGCCCACCACCAAAAAGCATGACTCCCAAGGCAAGAGTTTGGTGAAAAAGGAAAGGGATTTTTATTTAAAAGTTACCCAGATTTAGAATAATGGCAGATTTCTGCCATTAAGTCCCACTCCCTTTAAAAACTACCCTAAAACACATAGTCCTGCCTCCTTTTGCCAAACCTGGCCAGTTCCAGGATACACCACTCAGAGGTACTATCTTTCAGAAAAGCAGAAGTCTGCAGCTCAGCATTCCTGGTCACCAGTCAGCTCCAAGCCTCCCTCACAAATCTGGGTAGGTAGGCAGGTCTGCCCCCATCTTCTCCAGGCAGGCTTGCATTTGGGTGACGGTGCAGGTCCCCTGCTGCCGCACCACCAGCTCTGGTGAGTGACTAGACTTCTGGCTTTCCAGACCTTCACCCTCTTACTCCAGACTGTGTGGCTTCTCCTGGTGGACCTCCTCCCTCATACTCCAGACCTCATGGCAGATCCTCTTCTCTTTATGCCTGCCCTCATTTAAATGCTTGGCCTGGAATTTCCTGCGTGAACTCATATCTGGCCCCTCCTATAATATGTTAGTGTCTGCCATTTTTGCCAGTTCCCCTGTATCTTTACTATTTTGGGCTTCTATCTTTAGTCGGCAAAAGTTCCAGTGATGCATGGACATCGATGCTGGGCATCTGCCCCCTGACTCTCATGCAGGTGCTATATCTCAGCTATGTCATGAGTCCCTGAGTATTTTCTAAGTCATGTACACAATTCACCTTGGGCAGTAGGCTTCTTCCCAGGAAGGCACGGCTACTAACTTGCCCTCATTATGCAGTGTATTTCAAATGCCGTACCATCCACTCTTCCCTTCCCCCAATCAAGGATTGCAGAGGTTACACACTACTATTTTCAGGGGACCCTCACTCTGCTCCCCATTACAATCCCCACTTCTAGTCCTCTGGACCCTTTGTAATCTTACAAAGGACAATGGGCAAAGGTCTCATAATCTTCTGGAGCTACTTCATGCTGGCCATGGAGGTAGTCCTATCTACCCCTGGATCCAGATATCCCTAAAAGAGTGGGGGATGTGGAGCGGAAGGTGGTTTTCATGTGACAGGAAGGGCTTTCCAGAGTCCAGGTCAGCTGGCTGCCCCAGGAGAATGGCATGCTCAGTGTCCAAAGGTTGGCACTGCTGAACAAGTTAGCATCCTTGTCATATTCTGGAGGCAACAAATTTGGGAAGAGTGTTAGAAGGCACAATTAAAACCATAACCACTGAGTGACAAAGGCAGGGACCAATTCTGCAATGTCCCACATTCGGAAAACAATGGCTTCTTTGGAGGAAGGTGTGCAAGGCATGTCACACCTGTCCAAAGCCTTTTTGCCCACTTAGCTTGGGGTGAGGGTAATATTCTAGGATTCCTCCCCTTTTCAACACCTTTGGACCTTTTCTGCTCATGCCATTAAGGCAGGAAAGGAAACCAGTGTTTAAGTGAAGCCCATAGACTGCCTCATACTTCACCACCTACCCACTTAGTTCAGCCAAGCAGTCTTAACTGGCAGCAATGCAGATGGGCTTCTCAAGTGAGGCCTATAACATGTAAATAATCACTCAGGTAATGAGGTCATAGGCTTACACATTATGGAAACAGAAGGAAGAACATACATATTAATTCACATAACAAACCGCAAACCAGTCTCTGAGTCTATGAGATTGTCTTTTGGGAAGACTTCCAGTTGCAAGGCTTTTACTGGAATGTCATTTAACAGTGACAGTTTGACAGAGCCTTCTTGCCTATAAATTAGGCATCTTTGATGATGTCCAAAACCCAGTTTCAACTTCCAAATGAAAACAAAATTTGAAGATAGTTATCTGCCCTAGTCTAATGTCCACCACTGAGCATTGTGATTTTCCTCGAATCACAATTTTTCTCCTTAGGATCACTCTCATTGTCATTAAAGGGACTGCATTAAGTCCAGTTTTAATTTTGCCTTTTCCTTTTCATAAATACAAGAGCATCAATTGATCACATATGATTTTTAAGTCTTCTTTGCTGGAACTCACACAAGGAACCTTTAGATTGACCCTTTAGTCTGCCGTTCAGTGTACAGAAGCTAAGCCATGTATCTTCCACCTGGCTTCACCTGTAGCACCTGCTTCTCTCAAGGTCTTGAAGTTTCCATTGTGCCATTAAGTTTCCTCCTTGCCATCTTTCAGCAAAGCATCCTTCCGTTTCCTTCCCTGGAAAGAATGACATGAACTGCACTACCAACCACGGTACCAGGCTTTTCTCTAGTGGGCTTTCACTAGCTCCAAAATTCATGTTAATTCACATAAAATTCAATCTCAGTTCCTCAAGGCTTTCTGGTAACAACCAGAGCCCAGACATGCCTCCTTCAGTCATGACATTCCAATCAAATTCTTGATTAATAAAACCACCAATGGTAACTGGTCTTGTTGGTTTTATGCAAAGGAACCTCCTTCAGAATGCCAAATTCCGGAGGGATCAGGTAGAAAGAAAAATATAAAGCATGACAGAATCCTTGTCCTTCTAATATTCACTAAAATTGCATTTCCATGCTTTATACTTTCTCTTGTTTGCTTTCCCCTTGATATGAAGTTTCAACTCTTCCTGGGAAACCTCAATTTCCTTCCAGAACAGAAACAAAGTGAAACCCAAAGCAAAGACAGAGTTCCAAAAGAAGAAGAGGGACTAGAACTAGCTTTAGAATCTTGTCTCATTTCTTGCTGGTCCCATTTACTGGTCACACAGGTGACATTTCTTAGGTTCCACATGGCCCAAAGCCTCACTAATAGAGGCAGTCTCTCACCTACCTGCTCTCAGCCTGCCCTTATTTAGATGCTTGGCCTCGAACTTCCTGCATGAACTCAGATCCAGCCCCTCCTATGATCTGTTAGTGTCCACCATTTTTGCCAGTTCCCTGTATCTTTTACCTTTTTTGGCTGCCATCTTTAGTCAGGGAAAAAATCCCGGTGACATATAGACTTCTGGGGTGGGCATCCACCCTCTGCCTCTTGCATGGGTGTTATATGAGCTCCCACGGCTATGTCATGAGTCCCTGAGTATTTTCATAGTCACATACTTACACAATTCGCCCTAGGCAGCAGCCCCCTTCCCTTCAGTAAGGCATGGCTGTTAACTTGAAATAATTATGCAATGCATCTCAAATGCCATACATCTACTCTTTCATTCCCAAATCAAGGATTGTGGGGGGTATGCTCTGCTATTTTCAGGAGACCCTTGTTCTGCACACAGTTATACTTGTACTTATCTCTTCCTTTCTGTCTGTTCTTCCAAGTACTTTTATGGAGCCCAAGAATTCTCCTGTCAGGAAGAAGAGGGAGTCTGAGGAATCCCCTTTCCTTGGTATACTTACTGGTGGCATATGCTCTCATATTTGGTCCAGATAATGAACTTGAATTTCCAAAGGCTTTTACCACCACAAGCTATTCTTAAAATCAAAGGATAAATTAATAATAATAGAACTTCATCTGTTATGAAGGGAGAATATGAGGGCTGTCCTAGAAACTTAAAATCACAGCACTGGGATGATTGCTGACATGTATTAGGACCCACAGCAGACCGTGTAAGTCCTTACCTGAAGCAAGAAGACTCCTCCACATCTGCGCTCATTTCACTGGTCTGCCTTTATTGTCCCAGGAATGGAGACAAGCATCAGGGAAATACTAACTGCCCACTGCCCTCTGTCCATCAACAAATGAGCAATTTGTAGAAGTGACAGGCACTTTCCTCTTCTTGGAGAGAAAGGTAAGCCATGTGTCTCCTGCATGGACTCCCCAGCAGGTGACTTAGTGTGGAGTCACACCCCTGGAACAGAAAGGTCAACCCTATATTACTAATGCCAGGTCTGAAATGCAGCAGGGCCTAGATGTGAGGGCAGGTGAGAGCTTAAAGGGACATCTGGTCATGAAATGATTTTCTTCTTCAGCCTGGAGAAGATAAATTTCTAAGCAGCATCCCAGGCTAAAGTGTGAATACATGAATTCGATGCTTCATCTGATGCTAGATTAGCAGCCCTGGACACTGAGATTGTTTCTCACTCAAGACTCAGCAACTGGGCAGCATAGAAGGTGGTATGGTTGGAGGAGAAGGGATATGGGCCGTAGTCAGATTGGCTGAGGTTAGAGATTTGCTACCGCCATTTTTTAAATGTGTGTATTTGGATAATAACCAAGCTGCATGTCAGGGTCTTCTGTGAGAAAAAAAAAAGAAGTAATATCTGTATCATTAGGATTACTCAATAAACTACTAAAACTTAGTTAAGATTGAATTTTAGATAAACAATAAATAACTTTTAGTATAAATATGTCCCAAATATGGCATGGTGCATAGTGATACTAAAATCTATTTGCTGTCTATCTGAAATTTCAATTTAACTCGAATCCTGTATTTTTATTTGTTAAACTTAATGTTAGAATCAGTCAAGGAAGGCTAGTTTAAGCTACAGTAACATATAACTCTAAAATCTCAACTGAGAATTTATTAAACGATTTATGGTTCTCTAAGTTTGGCCCCTGGACCAGCAGCTTCAACATGACCTCAGAATTTCAGAAATGCCAAATCTTTGATCTAGCAGGACCCATTGAATCAGACACTTCACGATGGGGCCCAGCAAGTTGTGGTGTTGTCAACACCAAGCTCTCCTGTTATTCCAACAGTAAAAGTGTGCAGAGAACTGTTGCTGGGGAGGCCTGAGTCAGGGGCTTCCCATCCTCGGGTCTTGCCTTGCTTGCAAGAGATGAACTCAAGCGAGACAGAAACAGGTTTATTTATGAAATATAGAGGAAATAAGGTAGTAAGTTTGTTAGTAAATTTCTTGTATACACTTGAGCTGAGGCTACAAGTCATGGGTTACATACTTTAGTCAGCTTCTAGGTTCCTCCTGCTTCTCCCTCTTCCAGACCTTGGGATTAAATATAAAGGCTTTCTTTCTCAGCTAATGAAATTCCCACAGAAGCTTCCTTTCCCATGAAAGTGACATACACAGAAATTCAAGGCTACCTTCCTCCTGCCATCACAGTTATGGTTGTGATTCTCGGAACACCTGAAAATCTTATGCGACCAGGCTCAGGACTGCTGAATCAACAAGTGAGACATGTCTCCCTTTTCTTTCTAGCTCTCTGCTCTCAGTTCTTCATTGCACAGCACTGGGCAGGGGCCCTGCTGTACTTTCTTTCTGGCCACTCATTCCTGGCTGTTCTCTAACAGAACCACTGTGTGCTTTTGCAGGCTCCCAAGGCTCAACATATGCCTGTCATGTGACTCAACCATTCCATTACAAAGATTATACTAAGAGAACTGAACACATTTTCCACTAAAATGCATATGTGGAATTTTCATAATAGTTTTATGCATAATAGTTTAAAGCTGAAACGAAACTATCCATCAACAGGAGAATGGATAAATTGTGGTATTTATAACACTGCAATAAAAAAAAATTGCTAGGATATGAAACAATCTGGACAAATCTCACAGACTTCATTTTGAGTGAAAACATAAAACACAAAAGAAAATGTTCTATATGATTTTATTTATATAAAGTTCCTAAATCAGGTAAATCTGCTCTACAGTGATAGAAATCAGAATAATGGTCAGTGAAGTGCAAGTGGGAATTTATATGGACTCTAAGGGGACATGAAAGAACCTTCTGATGTACTGGAAATGCCCTATATCTTGATATCATTGTGGTTATACAGGCACATTCATACCTATTAACTTATAGATGTGCATGCTTATGATTGATGCACTTTGTGTGTGTTAAACCTCAAACAGAGAAAATATATATAATTAACATAAATCTGGGTGGCTAAAACAGAAATTCAGACCTCATTCTTACTGTATGCTTTTAAAACTGCCACTCACCTAACTTGGCCCAGTCATGTGGCCACGCCTCCTTCAAATGGGCAGAAAATATATCATTTCTGGAGGAGGAGAGAGAACAAAATGCTTGTGAGCAAACCTAGTAACTTCAGCATACCTCCTTCTTGAAGTTCTGTGCCACTATCATACTTTCATTCATTCATTCTCTTATGCATTTATCCATCATTTACTGATTACTTACAATGAACAAGTGTTTTGTTAGGCCTGTGAGATAAGAAAGAATGGTCCTGGTCTTATGAAGCTTATATTCTAGTTAGACAAAAAATTACAAATACGTTTTAAAATAATTAATTAGAATTGTGATAGATGCAGTAGCACTTTGGCCACTTACCCTCAACATTTTCTTCAGAATTTGGTGGTACCTCTTTTGGAATCAGGCCACACCAGCTGAGGTTTGAAGGACACATTCCAAACCATCCTTTCCAAAGCTGACAACGCCTCAGCAGCTCCATAAATCACCAGCAACTCCATAGATAGCATAAATAGTACAATCATCCACGTCGGTGTTTAGAGAAGGGTATTCTAAATTGCATTAGGAGCTGAATGCAAAATTCAGAATAATTGGGCAGGCACAAGAAAGTCACACAAGACTTAATATTCACTGCTAAAAAGCTGACAATCCAACCAAATATTTTAGAGAATTTACTAAATTTGTAAGAGTAGAGATAGAGATAGAGAAACATTAAGGTAAGAAAACAAATAAACAAACCAAAAAACAGCCATAAAAAGTATCAAAGAGTGAAATCTTCAAGACAGGAAATAGTGAGAAAACTATCAAACTTCTGGAATAGAGAGGTTCTCAAACTTGACTTTGCATCAGAATTGCCTGGAGGGCTGTTTGCCCAGGTTACCAAGCCCTTTATCCAGAGTTTCTGATTCAGTAGATCCGGATAAGGGCCAAGGCTTTGCATTTTCAAGAATTCTCAGGCCATGCGATTCTGTTAATCCTTGGACATACTTTGAGAACTGCTGACCTAGAAGAAAAATATAAAATGAAACTACTCTCACTTTCCTCCTATTTTGAACAAGCTCCCTTTACTCTCAGAAGGGAAACTTGGAAGTCCGCCTGCTGCTGCCACTGTTGTCCCAAACTCCACCATTAAGATGTAGGAATACGGTGGCAGTGAAACCTCTTACGCTGTCCTGGGTCTTGCTTGAGTCCACTATGACAACATTAAACTGTATGCTATTTTCTTATTTATTCTGCGTCACACATAGGAGGTGATTATGGAGGACCTCCTATAGTAAAAGCTAGGACCCTCTAGTGGTGAGGACGGGGAGGTTAGTGAAAGAGTAGAACTAAAATAGTAAATGATATATCATGGCAGTCATTTTCACATTGCAAATATCCTTTCCCCAAGCCCTTATAGAATAATACTTTAATGTATTTTTCCATTAGTCCTAAACAACTGATAAATTATTACATTATTATTATAATCATATTCATTTATGAGAAGATATTTACTGAGCCTTTAATGAGTGCCAGTCACTGACACAGATTTTGGATCTACACTAATAAATGAGGTATATCTACTGGAGATACTTATGGGGAGATTTATTTTAACTATAGTCTTTTATCGTGGTACCCATTCTCCTATCATCCTACCCCGTTGCCTCTCATTTTAGTCCCTCTGCATTTGATTGTAGGCCATGTTCTACTCTTACCTCTCCCCACTCTCCTGATTAATATGCCACATTGTTTGTTCCTTGTTCATTTTTTCCTCCTGTTGAAATGAAAGTTCCTCTCATTGCTTTTAAGCCTAATTCACCCATACCCATCTTTTAAGATTCCATATCAACTAACTGCCTTATTTTTTGTGCTATTCTCCATACTACACTATTATTATTATTTTTATTTAATCTTTATTGTATTTTTACCATTACCATGTAGTCCCCTTATATATCTCCCCCCCAGCAATAACCACACTGTTGTCCATGTTCATGAGTCTTTTTCCTGTTTGTTCAATCGATCCACCTCCTCACCTCCCCCTGCCCCATTAGCTGTCATCCTGTTTTCCATCTATGAGACCATGATTTTACTGAAGCCTCTTACCTCCACTCCAGCCCAACATCAGCACTCTCTCTCTCAATTTCTTTAGGATTTAATGTGCACATTAGGCACCAAATGTATGAAATATTAAGTTTGTATTGATCTATATTATGTGTAAGTGGCATCCTCCCCTGAGATTTTAATTAAATAGAATTATGGATAATATTTGCTATCCCTTCATATAATTGTCTTTCCACAATAGTGTCATTTAAGTTGAATAATTCCCAATAGGCACTAAGATTGCAATTTGGTCATTTCCAAACTCATTACTGATAGGAAATAATCACAAGTTGTGTGTGTGTTTTCAAATCCTAACTCAGACCAAATATCTCAACATTTTCAAATAGTATAGCTTGAGAGAATCTATATTTTATTTTTTAAAGATTTTATTTATTTATTTTTAGATAGAGGGGAAGGGAGAGAAAAACAGAGGGAGAGAAACATCATTGTGTGGTTGCCTCTTGAGCACTCCCTATTGGGGACCTGGCCTGCAACACAGTGCCCTGACTGGAAATGAAACCTGTGACCCTTTGGTTTGCAGGCTGGCATTCAATCTACTCAGCCACACCAGCCAGGGCAAGAGAATCTGTAATTTAAACAAGAACCTCTAGTAAATCTTATAAAGAAATGTAGGAGAACCTCTGTGCTGTATATTAGAAACACTTAGGTAGTTTTTAAAAGACATAGATATTCCAGGATAATTAACTAAATATCACTGAGGGGAAGTTCCCTTGGCATACGTATTTTCTGTCAGCTCCCTGAGTATTGCTAATGGGCAGCCAGGGTTGTGAACAACTGCACGGTCAGTGAAAACAAGAGGGACTGGCAGGGAATCTAGTCATGCATGTTTTCCCACAGAGAACATCGTAAAGAATCCTTAAATTAAAAGAATACTAATTGTCAATTTAATAGCAATCATAGAAGTAATAAATATTCATTTTGGAAAATACTGAAAAGTATAGGAAAGTAAATAAAGTCACTCATCATGTCAACATTCAACAGTGAGGGTTATTTTATTTTAGCCAGTTTCCTCTTACTGTATTTTGCCGTGTATAATATGCACCCATGGTTTTCACCCAAACTTTCTGGAAAAAATCCTTTTTTAAATTTTTAATTCAATTTTTATTTATTTATATTTAGATACCTGTTTTTTGTATTATAAAAAATTTAACATTTATTTTTGAACATATTACAGTACAAGAAATTTTTTTAAAAATTATTTTATTGTTGTTCACTTACAGTTGTCTGCATTTACCCCCCACCCCCAACCCCAGGCAAACCCACCTCCCTCTCTTGCTTCCACCCTCCCCCTTGGTTTTGTCCATGTGTCCTTTATAGCAGTTCCTGAATACCCTTGTCCCCATTATCCCCTTCCCCCTCCCCTCTGGTTACTGCCAGATTGTTCTAAATTTCATTGTCTCTGGTTATAATTTGTTTCTCTGGTTGTATTTTGCTTGCTTACCTCACAAGTGTCTTGGCTGTGGCTGATCCAAGTTCCCCGGTAGCTGATCTGGCCTCGGTGCCTTCTCGCATGAGTCCTTATATAAAACCCCTTAACGTTTCATATAGTAAAGGCTGCGTGATGATGTACTCCTTGAACTTGACCTTATCTGAGAAGCACTTTATCTGCCCTTCCATTAAAATGACAGTTTTGCTGGATAGAGTATTCTTGGTTGTAGGTCCTTGCTTTTCATGATTTGAAATATTTCTCTCCAGCCCCTTCTTGCTTGGAAGGTCTCCTTAGAGAAATCCGCTGACAGTCTTATGGGAATTCCTTTGTAGGTAACTGTCTCCTTTTCTCTTGCTGCTTGTAAGATTCTTTCCTTATTCTTGATCTTGGGTAATGTTATTATGATGTGCCTT
>PVJI01007719.1:0-76107 GCA_004026765.1 Micronycteris hirsuta | reverse complement strand
TTTCCCACTAACTAAACTTATATTTACAGAAAGATAACATTCAAACTATAATCTGGAAAGAGAAATTCACTAGAATATCTAAGAGTACTATCTACTTTCTTGAGCTTGCTTTTTTAAAATTTTTATTAGAATGAGGTCTTACATATTAATGGGAATGTACCAAATTCAGCATCAAGTCTTACATGCAATTCTCTAATGCAGTCATCATAACTTCAGAAATACTGGAAAAAAACTCTTTGATATATTTGAAAATTCTATGCTTTTTAAGGATCATTGTAAATGTGTTAAGCTCACTTTCTATCAAGTCACCACGTGTTGTTATAACAGGTGAAATTTTGACTAGATAAAAAATGAGGAGAAAAAGAGATGTGGTGTAGGTATAGGAAATCTTGAAGAAAAGATAAAACACAATTGTCTAAAAATTCTAAACCGCTCCCCTACCCCTGCAAAGTTTAAAATAGTCATATATCATGGAAAACAATGGACATGAGAAATAATAATAATTACAAGAAACGTAATGAAGAGTAAATTGTAAAGCAGAAATAACTTGGTCAATGCAGGCACTCCTGCCCTAAACACTCAGGTCTGAGCAGTTCCGCAGACACAGGCATTCATGCTGTTCTTATATATTTAGTAGAGTTCCATGTCATTAAATCCAAATGCTTTTTCATTTTGTAAAGGTTAATATTTTTTTAAAAAGCCTCCACATTAGTCTTTCCACTCCTTGGCCTTGAGAAAGTTTGTTATGGCAGTGTCAAAATGTTACTTAAGGAAAATAAGTGGTGGATGAGTTCCCCCCACCCTCCAAGTGTAAGGAAAGTCCCAGCATTGAGCAGTATATGAAGTGGTACACTCAGTCCAAAAGAAAACAACTCACTCGTCAGACAAAGCATGGTTTTGAAAGAGTGCACACACTGTTTCTGCCCTGTCCTTAAGGCTTTCACATATGGATTTTAACTAGCTCACTCAGGAAAAGCTTCCTGTTGTCTTTGCATTTCAGATTCTTCAGCATCCCCTGAAAACACTGCAGTTTGCCAATGCCTCCCTTACAATCAGACCTGCGTCTGACCTGGCTCCAAGGTTCTCATCATCCCAGTGGACAGTGACTGGGGTGCTCTATTAGCACACTCCAGAACACATCCACTTTGACAACCACATCATATTTCTGACTCCTGGTAACCTTATCCTCAAGTGAACCTTCCAGGTTCTTATTAGTGTGAATCACTGCTAAACCAGTGAAATCCATTTTGATCTACTTTGTGGGGAAAAAACAAACAAACAGTGAACTACTCATTGTCCATCAGTGTTATTAGTGCTTTAAAAATCAAACCACGCTGAATGACGAAAGTGAAGGAGGTGCTATTTACCAGCACTGTGAATTCCCAGGGTACTTCTTACGTACAAATGTGCTCTGAAGCAGCAGTTTCACAGGGTTTTGCCTGAGTGCCAATAATAAAATTAACCATTATGGCTAGAGTAAGCTGCTACCTGAGATGAAAGACCTGCCCAAAGGAATTTTCTGCTGTTATTATACGGTTGACTGCCATTTAGCACATAAGCACACAGAACAGAATGCAGAACACACAAAGCCAGAATCTTTAATTCTTTTAGCTTTTGTTCAAAAGTGTTTAAAGCAAAAGCAGAAAAGATAGAGCTGGCATGTTTCAGTGAGATAGAAATTAAAAAAAAATGTTTGTGTATTAACAGATTAAAATTGAAACGATCATTTCTAGGTATTATGCCACTTTCATGCCATGGAGGTGTTTTGATTATCTGTGTAAATGGAAAGGGGAAAAGATAAAAATTCAAAACACTGAGTGGTGATTGGTAATTTGTATTCAATATTCACACATTTATTTCACTCTTGGTTTGGCCCAGATACTCCCCTGCTTTGTTTATAAGTTGGGCAGTCTAAAACAATGATTATATGCTTATGAAAATTTTTAAAGGATAGAACTTAATTGAGATAAAGCAAATCAGATACACAAGGTCTGTCCAGGAAAAGTCCAGCCGTTGTTACTGTAACAAGAACAGTTCGTGAACCATCGATGTAACCTGGCAGCCGAGGAGAGTGGACTGGAATGTGCATGTGTGAACATGCCAACTTCACTGTGCTAGTCAGTGGTGGTGGTAGATGCCACTGAGTGAGCATGTGCACTTTATGGCTGTCACATTCAAAATGACTGAGCAAGTAGAGCAACAAATCTGCATCAAATTTTGCATTAAGCTTGAATATTCCTCTGTAGAAACTATTCCGATGATTCAGAAGGCCGCAGCTATGGGCAACTGGTGATTGGCAGCTGCATCGTGACAACATGCTCACTCATGCATCCTGTCTGGTGTGGAGTATTTTGGCAAAACATCAAATCACCCAAGTGACTCAGCACCCTCTATGGCCCAGATTTGGTGCCCTGTGACTTCTGGATTTTCCCAAAACTAAAATTACCTTTGAAAGGGAAGAGATTTCAGGCCGTTGATGAAATTCAGGAAAATAGAATGGGGCAGCTGATGGCAATTCCAACCAAAGATTTTGAAGAGTGTTTTGAATAGTGGGAGAAACATTGGGAGAACTGTGTGAGGTCCCAATGTGCCTACTTTGTACAGGACTGAGGCGTAATTGTCATATGCAAACTGTTTCCTGTATCTTGTATCTTCTTCAAGAAATGCCTCTATTTTTCCATACTGTATGACTGGATACTTTATGGACAGACCTCATATAATCTCTTTTATTATCAATTAAAGAAACGTTTGTAATCTAAAGCCCTATAAATCTGAAGAAAAGAGAGCTATGTGCTTTGTTATTTCTGAAATTTTAGAGTTCCAGGAATTATTTTCTAAATGGGAAAAAAATAATTAAAATTAAATCAACACAAACTAACAGTGTCAGAGGTATGAAGCAAACCAAAGATTCTCTATCTATGAAATTTGCCAGAGGAAAGATAATTTGATCTATCATTTCCATCTAATGTTTCCCATGCAACACCTGATACCAAGCTCCTTCTTATTAGGTGCACCAACAGCCCTTTGTTATAGACAGGGGATGATCCAAAAGTCTGTTTATCCCTTAGAAACAATGTTACAAATGGTTAGGTTTCTTGGCAACCACACAAAATATTTTTACACAGGTAGCTGAATTACTACAGTTTTCCAATTTTGACATAAATCCACATAAAATTCCAATAGTAAAACTAAATGAAGCCAAAATACCAATATTTAATAGTAATTTTAGCAATGCAGGCTGAATCCTTCTGCTAGTAGAGAAGTTTGATGAGAAGAGGAGGAGATAAAATGGGACACCTCTGGATGCTTGTGCCGCCCGTGACTTTCAGTGGTGTTAAACCTTAGTGGCACTGCTGCTGTTGTATATAATATCACTTCCCATGTTAGCATATTGCAGTCCCTCTGCCAGACTATTGTTGCATTCTAAATATCATTAAAGGCATTTTACTTTTGGTAGCTTTCTTTTTTTGCAGGGGAAGAGGAGAAGGGAGAAGTTTATTGGGTTTCAGCCAACAAATTGTGTGATATAAAGGAAAAGAAACCTAAAAAGAAAAAGTAAACAATGAAATTGTAAAACACCAAGACAGTTTTTTGGAAGTTCCTGGGGAAAAGAAGAGAGAAAAAGAAAAGAACGAGATAAATAACTGCAGACAAACAGCTAGGCCTAAAGGACAGCTGTGAGTCCGCCTATCACAAACTGACCCCATTTTTCTTCCTGTGGGTGTCTTGATACGAACTCAGGCTCAATTTCTGAAAAGCCATTCCATACCAAACCGATATACCAAAAAATGATTACAAAATTAATGGAACAAAAATAAAAACAAATATATATTTTACAGACATGCAATATAATCACCTGAAACACAATGCAAACTATGTTATGATTTTTTAAAATATGGATTAAACTATGTTAGGTTTCTTCAAATAAGTTAGCAAGTACTTATTGAGGGCCTGCTAGATATTGGGCATTGTTTTAGGCATTTGGGATAGACAAAAATGACATCTCTCTTATTTATTTATTTGTTTATTTACTCATTTTAATTGAATTTGTTTCCAATTATAGTTTATATTCAATATTATTTTGTATTAGTTTTAGGTGTACAACATAGCGGTTAGACAATCATGTACTTTAAAAAGTGCTCCCTTCAATATTTCCAGTACCCACATAGCACAACAAATAATTATTACAATTTCATTGACTACGTTCCCTGTGCTGCACTTTACATCCCTATGACTATTTTGTAACTACCAACTTATGCTTCTTAATCTCTTCTCCTTTTCACCTAGTCTCCCTGCTCTACCTCCCCTCTGGCAACTATTAGTATGATCTCTTCATCCATGAGTCTATTTCTATTGAGAGTGTTTATTTTGTGCCTTTGATTCTATGTGTAAGTAAAATCATATGGTATTTATCTGTCTTCAACTGACTTATTTCACTTAACATAATACCCTGTACACTCATTCATGCTGTCACAAATGGTAAGATTTCATTCTTTTCTTTGGCTGAGTAAAATTCCATTGCATACGTGTCCACTAATTTTTTATCCACTCATCTATTGATGGACACTTGGGTTGCTTTCAAACCTTGGCTATTGCAAATAACACTGAAATAAACATAGGGCTGCATATATTCTTTCAATTTAGTGTTTTGGGTTTCTTTGACTATACATCCAGAATTGAGATCACTGGGTCATAATGCAGTTTTATTAATTTTTTGAGGAATCTTCATACTGTTTTCCACAGTGGCTGCATCCATCTGCTTTCCTACCAACAGTGCACCAGCATCTCCTTTTCTGCACATCTTCACCAACACTTGTTTGTTGATTTATTGATGATAGCCATTATGACAAGCACAAGGTGATATCTCACTGTGGTTTTAATTTCCATTTCTCGGATTACTAGTGATGTTTAACATCTTTATATATATATATATATATATATATATATATATATATATATATATATATATATATGTTTGCCATCTGTATGTCCTCTCTGGAGAAGTGGCTATTCAGATCCTCTGCTGACTTTTTAATTGGATGTTGTTGTAGTTGTTGTTGCTTTGCTGTTGATTTGTATAAATTCTTTATAAATTTTGAATATTAAGTCATCAGATGTATCATCGACAAATATCTTCTTTAATTCAGTAGTCTTTTCATTTTGTTTTGTTGATGGCTTCCTTTGCTGAGCAAAATATTTTTAGTTTTAGATCATTTAGTTTTAGTTGTTTCCAATTGTTTAGTTTTGCTTTTTTCCCCTGCCCAAGAAGAAATAGCAGAAAAAAGAAATACTGCTAAGAGAAATGTTTGAGATTTCACTGTCTATGATTTCTTCTAGGATTTGTATGATCTGAGTCTTACATGTATGCAAGTCTTTAATCCATTTTGAGTTTATTCTTGCATTTGATATAAGAATACAGTCTAGTTTTATTTTATTATATTTACCTGTCCAATTTTCCCAACACCATTTAATGAAGAGACTATCTTTACTCCACTGTATGTTCTAGCTTCTTTTGTTAAATATTAATTGACCATAAAGGGACGGGTTTATTTATGGGCTCTCTGTTCTCTTTCATTGACCTATGTGTCTTTTTATGCCAGTGCCATGCTCTTTTGAATACTGTAGCACTGTAGTATACTTTTATATCAAGTAGCATGATACCTCTAATTTTGTTCTTCTTTCTCATATTGCTGTGACTCTTTGGGGTCTTTTGTAGTTCCACAAAAATGTTTGTATTTTAGTTCTAACTCTGTGAAATATGCTAGTGGTATTTTGAATGGAATTACATTGAATTTATAGATTGCTTTGGGTAATATGGACATTTTAATGATGTTCAAAAATAACATCCCTTCATGGAGACTTTGTTGGTGATTCCACACTTTTCTTTTCAATGAGGTATTCACTGCTAAGCTCGTGTAAAGAAGGTTTACATACCTGCTTAGTACCGAGCAGTAATCTTTTCCTTCTTTGAGAATATAGTTTTTACAGGGTATTGCCTTTCCCATAAGCCCTGTTTCATCAGATTTAAATATTATATAAATCACAAAGTTTGCCTTGTCAATAATCTAAACAAATTTTCTTAAACTTTCTTTTTCCATACCTGTATTTTAAGTTTTCCCTTAAATGCTGATTCTGGGCCAACAATTTATTTTGTGGAAATAACCACATCATTTTTTATTGATTCCAGCGCTTATTCTAAACTCCGTTGCTTGGTTTAGACTTTAAACTACAGAGGTACATGTATTTTCTGGACAGACTCCTACAAAGCTGCGTGTTTCAGCCAATGCATTTTTGTTAACTTCATATTTTCTTCTTCCTTTAAATATTTTCCGTAGTTTCAAAAAAATTATAGTCATACTCAAATGAGACAGCTTGGACTCAGAAGTTAGTTTATTCACTTTTATTCCAGCCTCTATTTCTGAAGTAAGATTTTTCTTCACTTTTGTATTGATTTGCCATCCTGTGCATCATACCTACTTTTTAAGACACAGAGTGGAGGAGTTTTATTTTATAAAACTGAGGAAAATATAGAAGTGAAGGGTTATGTAAAAGACAAACACCTGATCTAAGCGCAATCACACACTCAGCCAGCGGGCGCACCACCGCCATCAGCCGGCTGAACTGTGTCTGCAGTGGGCAGCTTGTGCGCACTTGGTGCTGGGGGCATTCAGCCTGAGCTGGGAGGGCGGGAGAAGAGAGATGGCTTTTTAGTGACCCCATCATTTGAGGACATTTGTATGTAAAATAAAACACTAACTACTGCAGTGGTATTAACTGCTGTCAGAGCTGAATGGTGTGACAGGCACAAGTGCAATAAAGAGAGAGGTCAAGGTGACATTCGGAAGTATGATTTTATACCTAGAGCCTGACTGACTGGCTGCATGTACACCTTTGTCATATACTATCTGTAATTAGCAAACAGTTTCAGCTGGAGGCACACCAGCTCAGAACAGTTCATACAACTTGCCGTATAAGTCAAAGAATGCTTACTACAGATTATTGCTTACTACAGATTATTTCCACTATTTATGAAATGCATTTGGAACTTCTGATTGTGGTGATTCAAATTTGCAAAAGGAATGTATCGGTTAAGAGCATATTACTATATTTATTTTTATAAGTATCATGTGTATGGATGACACTTAAAGTCAACATATTTTACGTTTAGAAGGTACTTGCTGTAGCGATAAAGGCTGCGTCTTTCTTTTTACTTCCTATCTTTCTTCTTCCTTTCTCTCTTGCTTTGTTCTGCATTTCTTATAAATGCCTCAATCTCTCGGGAGAGAGTCATTCAGCAATACCTACTGCATAATTGAAATTGATCCAGATGTTTCACCTTAAAGATGCTTTTGCTATTGTGTGTTCTAAAATGCTAACATTAGTTTGCAAAAGAGATGTCCAGAACCTTTCAACATGATTGAAGTTTGAACTATTGTCATTATCTTATCCCACAGAAACCCATTTATCTTACCTGGGAGGTGTCAGGATATTAGAAATGTATAAATTCAAAAGGAAAAAATGCTTACTTGAGCAAAACCTACTTTCTTAATTTCAGTAAAAGATTAGAAAACTTATACAATTTAGGGAATTCAGTTCAATTATTGTCCCAAATAAAAGAAACCCCTGTATTGTAGTACAAGTTTTCCTAAATATCAATGCAAATTCTGGAATTATTTTAATTTGAAGATAATAGGATCAGTTTGAAATACCAAAAAATAAAAGTGGAAATAAACTAAGAAATAATTTTTCAAAATCCAAAAAGATGAAAATGTTTACAATTAAATATAAATTAGATATAGTTATAGTACTAATATTTTGCCATCCATACTTTAACTAAGGCCAGGCTACCGCATCTCTACTTCAAACGCGACCCCAAAAGACAAATTTTAAATAATGCGTGATTCTCAAAGCCATGGTGTAGGGTCTCCTCTGACTTGCCTCTTAGCTCAGTTTTACCAATTCTGGTTTCCTTGAATCTAATCTGTTAGTTCTAAACCCTATTGTCACCTCACTCCTAACTTCCCTCCCCTAACTCTCTTACTCAGTTTGATAGTTAGCACTCTGAATGATTCTCTCCCTGGGAATAAATGTTTTAAATAATCATTATGATTTTAACAATTGATGCAGCACAACCCCTGACCTCTCAGAGCAGACACTGGTCATAAGCATTGGGCAATTTCATACTGGTACATGCCTGCTCCAGAGTGCCCTCGCTCCTTCCCATTTGGGTCTAATCTCTCTGGTGGGGGTACTGTTTTCCTCCCTCCCAGGCCCTAACATCTGCCTTTGCTGTGCTGAGCCCCTGGTGCAGTCCCTAACCATACGATACTGAAGCTCCATGACCAGATCACTTCTCTCCAAATTAACTCTCCCTGTCCCTTTTAAAAATCAGGGAGAGAAAGTTATTTGTACGAGGTTACTTATTCAATGCCTCCTAGATAATTGTCTTTCGATTTAAGACTGTTTTTCAGTCTCTATTGAGCAGATGTGCAACAGCTGAAATGCCAAAAGCTGTCCTTAGGCATTAAAGACCCTTAATCCGTACCAGTATTGGAGGAAAGGCGCACACACAGGTATGATGCTTACAAGAACAAGACATTTCTGTCATTTTTCTATTCTTTTCTGTTACACAGATTTAATTCAGAATAATTTAACACAGTGAGTGTGATTGTCTAATGATCATTTATCTCATCATTACAGACTACTGGGATTAAAGTAAAAAGAAAACAAATAATTTATTCCACTGGCCATCCTATTAAATTATTGAAAGTGACTACATTTAGACTTTATAGAAAAAAGAAATAAGACCCTTCCACCAACTAAGAAAGAAAAAGAAAGGAAAATGACATTTATTTAGTGAATAAAGTATGCCAGAAAGTACAACCAAAGTATTTAATTATACATTATCTCATTAAATTGTTATATAAATTCTTTAGGTAGGTGTGATTAACTCCCTGAGTTATATTCTCTTTGGTAGACATAGGTGCTTTGCAGTTTAGTCCCAAAAGGTGATTTAGCCCCATATGTCGGCCGTGGCATAAATGACATCAGGACGTTGGTGGCCAGTCTGGGAGAGGCAGGGTCTCAACCGTCAGCAAAAAGCTGTTGTTGCTGTCTCTCAGAGTTCCTCTGTTTCTCGGTCCAACAGCACCCCTGTGCGGGTGGCCAGAACACAGATGTGGTCAGACCTTTTAGGGCCTGGAGTAGATCACACTAAAATTGACAGAAAGCCAAATATTTACCTGTTAGAGCTCTGGAAGCAGCTGCGAGCTGACCAACGCATCTTGTGGCTCCAAAAGAAGAAACTGGTGGGGAAATCCGGAGGTGCACACTGAGAAGCCTGTCCAGTCCAACTGGAAGGTCATCTGGCTGTGCCAACTTTCTGAGGTGAAGAGGAAGATATCCTTTGGACTCTTGACTAGGGGGGAGACCAAGGAACTCATCTACAGGGGACGGGAGGGGACCAGAGGCTTCATGTCGAATTCGCTATCCATTGATCCTCTGCAAATGTCCAGTGAGTTTTGGCTCTGTTGGATAAAGGAGCAGAGTGTACCCTCTTACATGGAAACCCTGAGAAACTTCTGGGGCCTGTGGACTCTATTGATGGTTATGGGGGACATAGTGTGAGGGTGATGTTTGTCCTCCATGAGTACAGTTTATGTATCCCCATTCCTGAATATATCCTGGGTATCGATGTGCTCCAGGAACTGTGGCTACGCATGACCACAGGAGAGTTTTGCCTGCAGGTATGAGTGGTAAAAACCATTCTTTGGGACAAGCTGACCATTCCCCTGTTCAATTGCCACCCCCATGATGGGAAAGTTGGGAAAGGGATAATTAGGGCCACCCATAGTCCTTTCAACTCTCCTGCGTGGCCATTGAAAAAGCCAGATGGTACATGGAGAATGAGAATTGATTACCGGGAGCTCAATAAGGTCATTCCTCCACTACATGTGTTGGACTTGATGGGCCAGTGAACTAATGAGCTGGGAACTTACCACTTTGTAACTGATGTAGCAAATGCCTTTTTCTCCGTTGGCATTGCTCCAGAGCATCAAGATCAGTTTACCTTCACATGGGAAGGCTGACAGTGGACCTTTACAGTGTTCTCTCAAGGGTATTTGCACAGCCTGACTAGCTGTCATTGGCTTGTGGCAGAGGGCCTGGTGAAGTGGCCACAGCCTCCACAAGTATGCCTGTTCCATTACACTGATGACATTTTGCTAACCAGTGATTTTCTTGTAGAGTTAGAAAAAGCAGTGCCGCAAGTGATGTTTCACCTGAAGTCATATGGCTGGGCAGTCGATGAAACCAAGCTGCAAGGGCCTCGATTGTCTGTCAAATTCTCGGGAGTTGTCTGGTCAGGTAAGACAAAAGTCATCCCTGATGCGGTGGTAGATAAAATTGAGGCATATCTGACCCCTACCACCGTGAAATAGCTCCAGACATTTTTGGGGCCATTGGGTAACTGGAGAGCATTTGTGCCCCATTTTGCACAGGTCTTTCAACCCTTGTATTCTTTGGTGAAAAGGGAGTGAACTGGGACTGGACAATGACCTCAGAGCAAGTGTTCCAAGGAGCGACTTGCATCATTAAGCACACCCAGGCCTTGCATGCTCTGGATCTTGCTAGACCCTGTGAGCTAGATGGGTATGTGACACAAGAAGGGTTTGGATTGGGTTTGTGACAGCAATCAGAACAGCCAAGTCAGCCCTTGGGTTTCTGGTCCCACCTATGGAAGGGAGCAGAAGTACAGTCTCCTTGATTGGAAAGCAACTGGCTGCTGTATAGGCTTCCCTGTTGGCCATGGAGACTACAACAGGAACTGCCCCCGTGACCATAAGGACCACGTGTCCTATTTCAGGGTAGGTCTGGGACTGGATGGCCAAGCCTTGTGGTGGGACAGCTCAGATGCCCACTAAGTTGGCTAAGTGGGGGGCTTATCTGCAACAAAGGAGTACTCTGTCCACTAGCCCCTTATGGGCTGAGCTACAGGAAATGCTAGGTCCTGTTACTTATGTAGATGAGAAGTCTACGGCTCCTGTCCCTATAGAAGAAGTGGAGGCTAGCCCCTTCCATGAAGCACAGGCACATATTCCCTCAGATACATGGTTTACTGATGGGTCCAGCAGGGGCCAGCCTGTTGTGTGGCCTGTGTAGCAATTCAATCAGAGAAAAACACAATCTGGTTTGACACTGGCATGAGTCAGAGTAACTAGTGGACAGAACTGCATGGCGTGTGGCTCGTGGCTGTCAATGAAACACCTCCCCTGATTATTTGCACAGATAGTTAGGCTGTGTACCAGGGGCAAACACTGTGGTTTTCTATATGACATGCAAATAAATGGATGGTTATGCATAGGTCCTTATGGGGATAGGCCTTATAGCAATACCTCTGGGAATTAGGCCACCAGAAGCAAATCACTGTATATCATGTGGCCAGGCATTCACCCTTGCTTCTCCTGGAATGATGAGGCTGATACTCTATCCAAGGAGCACCGGCTAGAAACAGTACCTGCCTGTCTCTCAGGAAGGGAAGTGGCTCAGTGGCTATACCTTCGCCTCTTACATGCTAGGCAAAAGACCATGTGGTCCACCATCAAAACTTGAGGGTTACCGGTCACCTTAGCATATGTACAAGAACCTTGTGAGACCTGTGTTGTCTGCTTGCAAGAGCATCCCCAAAGGCCTGTGGAAACTACTGGGCAGGTGGTGTGGGGACAGGTACCACTGACTCAGAGGAAGTAGATGTAATTGGGCCCCTACCTAGTTCAGAGGGATGCAAATATGCTGTCACAGGTGTGGACATGGCAACTAGACTTTAGCTGCTTATCCTACACAGCACCCAGATCAGAAAGCAGTAATTGCTGTGCTGGAGCAGTTATGTGCTGCTTATGGGCGACCCTTAATCATTGCAAGTGATCAGGGACACATTTTATTGGGTCCTTGGTACAACGATGGGCTCGAGATCTCAAATTGCCTGGAAATTCCACATGGCCTATCATCCTCAAGCTGCTGGAATTATTGAACAGTACAATGGTTTCTTAAAGCAGGGCCTGAGAGCCATGGCTGCCACCCTTATTCTGGGGGGTTGGATGAAACATTTATGGACTGTCCTCTGGAATCTAAATGAGAGGAGTTGGAGTGGGTACCCAGCTCTGGTGGAAGCACTGCTTCACCAGACTGCTGCTCCAATTCAGCTGCAGGTACAGACTAAGGATGCTTTGCTAAAACCAGGCATGGGAAAATGTTGCGGATTTCGTCCCGCGAAATCCGTGGTGACTGCTACCGAACATATGAATCAAACTCACCCAAAGACACACTTTGAGGAGTTCCGATGCCACGGGTCTTTCCCTCCATCTTGGAAAGGCCCCAGGCGTAGCTCAGCCGGGCTTTTTATTAGAAGCTTTAGGGCATATTTACATTGGATTGATTATTCATGGGCTTATGCAGAACAGGGGTCTTCGGTTGGGTCATGCAGATACAGGGGATAGATAAGTGGTAGGTTTACTCAGTAAAGTAAACATTAGTGTCCGCAGGAATTCCAAGCATCCATTAGCATAACTCCCTTGACTCCTGGGGAAGGGTCCCAGCAAGTTAATAAATTTTAAAAAGCACGTTAACCCATTTTACCTTCAAAGAATTCTTTTTTCCACAGGCACGGATCATGCTGGCCCACACAGGAGTAGTTTTTTTCACGTGGAGCCGAGCTCAGACATGTGTGATTCCCGGGGCTACGATTCTCCACGCATGTGGAAAGAATTCCTACAGGAAAACAGGGGAATATTCTCTTGCCTGCTCCTGAGGACCCGGAGCGAGGGCAAACAGCCACGTGGATGTGGCCTTGAGAAATAAAAGCCCCCCACATGTGCTGGGTGGCTCTTGTTGCCCCTTGGGGACAAGGGGTGGCAAGGAACTTGTAAATAGTGCTCTAGGTGATTGGGGCATGGCTCCCAATCTTAAAGGTGACATATCCAGGGCCGGCAGACCACAAAATGCTTCTTTGTGGCAACTTTGTGATTTCCCTATGGACCATTATGAGTTCTCCACTGTTGTTACAAGTAGATGCTGAACCCTAAATTGTGGCATGAAAGGTATGGTATTTGTTTCCAGAAAGGCCCCCTCTGCCAGCCACTGTCGTACTGGCTGACCAGAAGCTTGCTTGCATGTGGCCTGAGGGTTGTGAGTTGCCCTTATTGGTACCTATAACTGCTGTGTTTTTCTGCCCTTAGGGTATAGAATAACACCTTAGTGTATGCTGGGTCTGCACCGAAATCCCCCTGAGCATGTCAGCTGGCCTCTTCCCATGGTGCATTCTTCTTCTGTCTCAAATTGGACTTGACTTCAAAACCAGTGGAACAGTGCACATCCCTTGTGGAATTCGACCTGACTGACATCTACGCTGGGGTAAAGCAGCAGAATGACTGGCCCAGCTGTTAGGCAACTACTCTGTATCCACTGGCTCAGGGTGGCTCATAGCCAAAGCCGTGGGGCTGGCTGGACCAGCCTCCCTTTGCATGGAGAACCCCAAAGGACAAGCCCAGGTGGGCTGGACTCTTGACAGGTCTGTGTCAGACTCAAACTTTAAAGCATTTCTGGAAGGCGTGGAATGATGCATGGGCGGCAGTTCCCACTGGAGTGCTCTGGGTGTGCGGCTCACATGGATGGCCTTACCTGCTGGGAAATTGGACCAGCTGCTGTACCTAGGGGTGGCCTTATTGCCAGTGTTTAGGCTGTGTGCTGTTGCAGCTTGTACTGCTGTTGTGGTTTATGTGTGCAGGGCTCTGCCCTCCTCACCAAGGGAACCTTCGTGGAAGACATCCTGGAGTAGATTGTGTGATGAGAAACCCAGAAGGGGTGGATTGTAGGGTAAATGGAGGCAGTCTGGCTTCCTTACCCAGATTCTGGGGAGCTAAGATAAGATGTGCTCTCACAGCCTTGAGACGGGGTTCAATAAACGGCTCCCATAATATTGGGTTGGCCTGCATGCGCATAATCTCACTGTGTTATACAATGTTTTCTGGCCTTCTGCTGGCTTTGTATGTGGTTAGTATATAAGGGAGTTAGGGATGTCCTGCTGGGGAACAGGTGACATGTAGGGGGACTTGCTGATGGACATGCAGGGAACACACAGCTTGCAGCGTGAGTGGCTCGCCCACCCGTGAATAAAGGAATGTCAAGCATCCCCAGGGCTCCTCAACTTTTTTTCCGTCTGTCCAAATCCAGCGTGAACCTGCCAGGCCTTGACAGGCTGTAAGACATACTAACAAATGCATTTTGAAGGATTATAACAACATAGACTAGAAACAAATGTAGATTTCAAGGGACACAATGAAACATTGGGTAAAAATTGAAATGCAAATATGTGTGTAAACATGTCATACATAGCTACTTTGGAGAGTCTCAACTATTTTTTTTAATTTGATATATTAATTTACAGTTAAATATACATAAATACCAGAGATACTTAAAACGTGTTTTCTCGTAAAAAAATCTGCTGAAAATTTATGGACTTTACTTTTTATGACTAGTTTTCCTTGTTTTTAAATGTAAATACTACTTTTTTTAAAAAAGAAAAACAAACTCTTTTGAATAAATGGAATACAGCAATGACAGTATGGTTCATTCAGAACTAGGTCACAAAAACCAGGCCCGTTTTACTCAGGATGTCAGGTACCAGTTGTTGAATTCCCGCTTCAGTTTCAACTGACATCTTTGAAAACCAGAAATGGAGGGCCTGGAGCAAAGGAAAAAGAAGAAAATTTTAAGATAAAACAAAAATATTTGATAATATTCAAGGCTGTCTAGCCACATTGAATAATCTATCTCATGGCAAAGCACTTCATACAATCACTGTGAGGCAGTTGTGCCTTCTCTACTGAATCTGATTGATGATGTGAGACTCCCCACCTACTTCGGAGATGTCTTGAGAATTAATAGATAATAGACAGAATGAACGCCATATGTTAGCAACATAAAAATAAATTAAAGGGTGTGTTCTACAATATGTAAACAATGACCAGTGAAGAGAAGAGGCAGCATATGGGGAAGATCGAGATTAGTACAAAGATATGGAGAGAGAGCTGTGTTGGGAAAGCAGGACAAATAATAAGCTTGAATGGTTTCATTCATCCCTGCTTATCAATTTGAAAGAGCTGAGTCAGATTTTGGAGCAGGTGTTCTTAACTCGGGGAATCCTCAGGGGGATCCGTGAGAGATTCAAGGGACATTAAAACCACCAAACGTGAAGGTTAATACTGAATGCATTTGTGCCTTTTTCTAAGGAGATGAAAATCATTTTAATTAGATATTTTTTCAAAGATTAAGATTTATTGAATTTAAACTGGACAATCTGTTATTGTCTGGTATCAAGCTCAACAGAAGTATCACGATTATGGCAATAGCATCGGAAGGGGCCCAATACTCAGAGCCAGTATGGGTTAGTGCAGGATCAGCTGCACTGCCGGAAGGGGCAAGGCTATACACCCCACCCCACCAGATGATATCCCAGCTGTCTTTCAAGGCCCAAACCAAACAGCACTATCTCTTCACAAACTCCCTGCACAAGTTCACAGTAACTGGAAGAAAGACACATGCATGCAAATAATAATAATAATAATAAGTTAATAAAAGGGGGGCATGGGATTTATTTATAAAAAATTGTGTATATATTTTACATGTTTAAACTTTAGTAACCTTCAAAGTACTCTCCATTTGATACAATACGCCTATTGAGACATTTTTTCCAGTGCTCAAAACAGTTTTGAACTCATCAATGTTGATGCCATTTAGTGCTTCTGCTGATTTTTGTTTCACCTCTTTCACATCGGCAAAATGTTTCCCTTCGAGAACTTTTTTCATCCAGGGAAACAAAGATAAAAAGTAACTTGGGGTAAGATGGTGATTAAGGAAGGTGGGGCATGAGGATCATGTCATTTTGGTCAAAAACTATTGAGCACTCAGTGCAGTGTGGGCAATTGTGCTGGTAAATTACCCATAATGAAATGGACAAATGTGTTAAAATAATCTTCTAACATTTCACCTAAAATGTCATATAGTATGCTTGAGTGTGATATTGTCATGTTATAGAATTAGGGTACATGTTTATGATTTTGTAATAAAAGACTTTGTAGTAAAAATGAAGTTTACCAAAAGAGTAGGTTACTGAAGAAATTGGAACACTTTGTGTATTGTCAGTGGAAATGTAAAAAGGTATTGCCATTATGGAAAAATATATATTGACTCCTCAAAAAAATTAAAAATAAAAACCATTGTAATAAGATCTAGCAATTCCACTTCTGGATATATGCCCAGAAGAATTAAAAGCAGAGTCTCCAAGAGAGTTTTGTACAACCATGTTCATTGCAACATTATTCATAATAGCCAAAATGTGGCTAATATATATATGTGTGTGTGATGGAATAATATTCAGTCTTAAAAAGGAAGGGAATACTGGCATATGCTACAAAGCAGATGAACTTTGAGGACATTATACTAAGTAAAATAAGCTAGTCACAAAGACAAACATGGTGTGATTCCACGTACACAAGTTACCTAGACTAGTTAAACGCAGGGTCAGAAGATAGAATGGTAGAACGGTGGTTGCCACCAGCTGGGGGCGGTGGTAATTGGGAGTTGTTCTATGGGTATAGAGTTTCAAATTTGTAAGATGAAAATAGTTCTGGAAATTGGTTGCACAATAATTCAAGTACACTGAGTACTGCAAACTGTATACTTATAAATGGTTAAGATGGTAAATTTTATGATATGTATATTTTACCACAATTAAAATGAAAAAAATTAAGAATATCATTACTTCTATATCTATTAGCTGTAGGGATGTTCACAGTATATTGTTAAATGATACAAGCAGGTAACAAAATAATGTGCCTCATAATCCCATGTTTTTTGGAGAATAAACATAAAACAATAGTTTCAAATGTAGTTGTACAAATTCATATAATAATAAAGAAAGGTATGTACACATTAAGCTATTAGATTATTCCAAGCAGTCAGTTGTACTTGATTAATTTTGTCTCGTATGTCTGGTTTGTTTGTTTTTTTTTACTTCTACAATAAAGATTTACTTCAATAATTAGAAAAATAGTAAAAAAGTGACACAGTGTGATCAGAACTCAAGAAGCTGTGGACACCAAAGTCAGTGTGAGACGAAGATAGGAGGAAGTCTCTGGGCCTGGGATGCCTTTCTGCAAGGTCTCACAGCCGAGATCACGTGAGAGCTAGGTTGTGAGTGCATAGTGACTACAGGGAGACGGTCCAAACCCAGAATAAACTAAGTTCAGCGGACGTGCTTAACAAAGATGACATCTGTTGTTGTTGATAAAATAATCCCATGTATGTCAGTTGTTCCCTCTCGATCTCATAAAGTTTGTGGGTAATATTGCATTGATATGCAACTATGATTAACATCTTAATGATGTAGAACAGAATTCATAATTTTAAAGATATAACCCCTTAACTGTGCCTTTCACAGGTAACAATACTCCATGAACATCCATTCAGAACAATGGATAAAGACATAACTTGGTATTTTTGAAAATTCATAAATGTTTTAAAATCTTATTTATATATAAAAGAAATAAAATTAAGTGAACCAAGCATTTAATTCAATAAGTTAAAAAGTAACAAATTTAAGGAAAGCAGAAAACTTTTTAACATTATTTATGAAATTGACAACTAAATCCAAAATGCTGGAGATTTAGCCAGCATAAAAAAGGACTTCACAAAACTCTACCTAAAAGCATTTAAAATTCAAGCAATAAAAGATTTTTTAGGATATCACAAATTTCTGAAATTGATTCCATAAGACAAAGAAAACTAAAATAAATCAATTGCCATGTAAGAAACTGAGAAACATAACTAAGTGAAAAAGCAAGTACTCAGAATTCACACAGATCATTAAAAATGAGATGATGAAGAGATGTGAATACCTGAAGTTCTGAGCATTTGACATTTCTTTAGTTGCGAGGTAACCACTGATGTAGCAAAAGGCATTTGTAAGCCTAAGGATGTGTTTAGATGTAATGGCAAAGGAGAAAAGTTGTTCTCCCCCTACTCCTAACCATCTGAACCAATCCTAGTAGAATGGCTTGATACAGTTTCTGAGTAGCTTCCTGTCCCACTCTGTAAGAACAATCCTAGGAAGCCCCTGTATTGGTGGAGGTGTACTAAGTACCACGTGACCCCCATTACAGATTGAACCCAAGATGAACATCTGACTGAAGGACAGTTAACACTATACAATAGACCATTGATTGATCAATGGTCTACAAATGCTTATTGGTCAATCACTGACACTTTGGAAATTTTACCAGTAGCAAAGGAAAAAACGGTTGTTGAATGAGTCATAGAAGCAGCAGCCAAGTCACGTTAATGGCTGCACAGTATTAATGGCACAGAAAGGTGAGGGACTCCCAAATGCAGCTGCTGGGAGGCAAGATGAATTCTACCCAAAGTGGCTCTGGATCGTAATATCTTTTCAGTAACCACTTTCCAAAACCTTGGGTTGACTAGGATTCCTGTTCTTCTGATGAGGCCCAGTGGAGTGGGTTTTCTTAGTTTCCTACCCACCTAATCGCATGGCTGGAATGTCTACCTTTGTCATTTCCACTTCCATCCAGGGGTGTCCAACCTGCGGCCCGTGGGCCACATGCCGCCCGGATGGCTATGAATTTACAATTTTCATAAAATTGCCAGTTTACTTAAAACATTATGAGATATTTTTTGTGATTACATGTCACAGTGTGTTTCATGTGTGGCCCAAGACAAGACTTCTTCTCCAGTGCGGCCCAGAGACGCCAACCTTCAGACACCCCTGACTGACAGTAATCTCGCCCCGCCACCTCCCACTGCACACACACCATTCAGTTGGTAAAGTTTCTGCTCTGGGTTCAAATATAAGAAACAAACTATCCTCAGAAAACATTTTGAATTCCTATGCTGGTGGCTTGATTTACCACTTTGGAAAGATTAAAGGAGTTGGTCTTTTTCTGATGCAGAAAAGGCTTTGGAGAAATTTATGAATGGTACTCAAGAATATGATGGATTCTCACACAGGTGGTACTGGCCAGCTGTTCTCCATCTCACCTAAGAGCAGAACAAAGGGAAATGATGTCAAATTGCAAAATTAGGTATTTTGTCCATTAAATAAATCACCCTGTCGTCACTCTCTCATCTTCTACTCTCTGTCCGAATTGCTAACCTTTTCGGCTAAGTGTTCATTACTAGGCATTTTATTTTCAATTCCACTTATTCCTAAATAGTGGGATCTAGGCAGCCCTGTCCTTTGATTTATGGATATAAAGTGTTCCTCGCAAGTCCTCAAAACAGCATTGCTTGTCAGAAGCACTACGCTGAGCAGCAGAATGAGGGCAAGTGCTGACACACTTTTCACTTCTGATCACAGTGAGCCTCTGATGCCAAATAACACTGAGGCACACAATTATCAGCATCATTTTGTCCTGTCCCTCCCAGGAGCATCGTCACAGGACACTTGGCTATTGATTCTAGGGCAGCCCTGACAGTTGAAATTTGAGTATTACGGGAGGATTTTAATTCTATGAAGGGAAGCTAATGAAAGTACACAGTCTTAGCAGAGCCTTGGGGCTAAGAAACAAAGGGAGGAGACACTGAGGGAATCTGTCTGTGGATAGTGCTTAGCAGGGGTGTGGGGGGCAAAAAAGACAGTAGTTAAGACTTTTGGTGACATCAAGTTGAGATGTGCTGAAGATTTGAATACTTACCTCCCCAGTATCTGTCCCTCTAGATCCCAACAAAGCAGCTTTTTTTTACAGTTTTGAGACTTTGTGTGTTCCACCTAGAAGCACCTAGTAGCAAAATTAGTTTTAAAAGTGCACACTGGTATTTTTTAAATGTGTTTCTGTAGAAGAAAAGTGTGTGAAATGTTTTGGAGAGCTGACCCAGTCCACAATGACATCACGCTAGGGCACGAGTGCAGCACTTCCATGATGATCTGATTTTCCCTCTTTGCTTGTCCCCTGGGATAAAAACTGTACTCGGTGAAGAGACATCAGTTGGCCAGGAGCCCTGATGCCAGATATCGCCTACCCATGACTCAGAACAGCGGGATACGTTTGTGGCTTTTACAAGGCAAATACCGTCAGCATCACAGTAACACCCAATTCATTTGGCTTTGATTTTGCCATTTTTCCAGATCGTGAAAAGTGAAATAGTCATATAGATTTATGGCTGTGCCATGGCTCTTCAGGGTAAATAAGTGCATTCCCTGAAAGAGGAATAACACACAAAGAAGGTAACAGTGTTGATGTGAGGAGGCAGCTTTCCTCAGAGGATTTAAATTCTACCAGAACCACATGAACTTGGCTCAGTAATTTGACAGGGAGTTTTGAGGGTGAGAACACCAGGTTAAAAAGATGACCACCAAAAGGACTTAAACTCATCTTTCTCACACTATTTATAATTATTTTATTGACAATTAAATGAGGAAGCAATTTAAAATGTGTTTTTATTATTTAAACATTGATAACTATTCCCTCAAGACACATGACATACGCACATATATCTATACATATCATTTTATATGTGCATGCATGTAATATACACGTGTAATATATGCATAAAAATCATTATTAGTATATTGCTTTTACTTTTTAAATCAGTATTTTACCCTATTCTCTACAATAGATCTATATATATGAACTAGATCTGTAGTATAAGATAGTGGAAAAAATTGACTTAGAAAGTCAAAATAAAGCAATAAATAAGTTAGATTCCACAAAACACAGGTAGGTACCTATCGCAGTCTTTTGTATCACAACTACCACTCGTTGCCTGCTGTAGTAAATGCCAGTGGAAGCATCAGACGGTATGAAAGAGCATCTTTGACTCCCCAGTCTGAAATGCAAGTGGCAGAAATGCTGGACCCACATCTAATCTGAAATGCAAGTGGCAGAAATGCTGGATCCACATCCAATACTTAACTTGAAATACACTCAGGCCAGGAGCTGAATGGAGCTGCATGCCACATACCTTGTCTTACTCTGAAACTGCTGTGGAAACTTCTTGTCAAACTTTCCTACAGTTTTAAATCACAGGTAACTGTTTCAGGACTTACATAAGAAATGCCCATGTTTCTGTGACATTAGTTTTGAGAGCTCATAAATTATTTCTCAGCACTTTTAAGGGTGACAAGTTGTAAATTTGCTTACTTTGCCCTACACGGCCCTCCAGCCTCATAGCAACTTTCTCGATCTGGCAAATTGCCTTTCCCTGGCCGTTAGAGTCGTCAGGTGGGCCGGGGGGTAGAGGAGGATGGGCAGCCTAATTACCCCAGTGGCCAAACTTCCAAACCTCTGGAGTCCATTGAGAATGGATATAAATGCAAGACATTCTCCTTGTTTATGTAGAAAGTGCCATTGCACCCTCTAGAAGTATATTTAATGAGATAGTTAAATATTTTCAGAAAAAATGGGCTTAATTACTACAGCAGTTGACATGGCTAAGAGCTCATCCTTTTGTGGTTTTAGATATATAAAATGTACTTTCTGTACATAAGAATGGAAATCTGCTGGCTGATAAACTCATAAAAGGAAGATTCTATCAAATAGTTAAGTCTCTTTGAGGAAACTGAGTGCTCCATATGATAACTATTATAAGCATTTGTCAAGAGGGTTGAAAACTCTCTTATGACAAAAATCTTGATTGTGGCAGTGGGCTGATGTGGTTAGGAGCTCTGTCACAGAGATTGTGTATAAGGGCCGACTTCATGCATTTGTGAAATGGAAGAATGGATCTTGTGCTAAATGTGAAAGTCTAGAAAAACTCTATTTGTGATTTAAGCACTCTGAGGAAGGACCTGGCTTAGACACAGGCTCTGAGCCCCAGGAAGACTCCTCATTATTAAAAGCTCACAGGATTAATAATACATCTATGGTGCTGGAAAAAAATGGTAACAGAATTTGACGTTGTTTCCAACTGCTGACACTGTAGATTGGAGGGGTTTGAGAAAAGCTCAACATATGTGGACGTTATTACCATTATAATGTGGCTCATTAATAACCTCTATTAATTATATCATAAACAGCTTCACATTTTTTTTCACATTTAGTGATTCAGGAAACCAAACGAGTTTCTAAACCCAGTTTTAAGATAAATTGTTACAAGCACTCCAAGCAATTCCCTTATTTATTTGAATCCAACTCCAAATCACAATTTAAAACCCCTTGGAAACTATTGAAGTTTCCATAAAACAGTTGTGTTGGAAGTGGATTTTTAAAATGGCCAAATGATTTGACCTTACAAATGCTTCCTTGAGTTAAGAAGAAAGAGGAGCAAAACAATAGAATTATACAGATTTAATGAAGTGATTATATTCCAAAAAAATAAAACATAATATTATTTGATATGTACACAATGTCTGTGCAGAGAAATGATGATTTTAACAGGCAAATATACAGTTTTAGAAGCTTTGAAAGGATGATTCTTTTACCAAAAAGCATCGGAGGCTTCTCCGAGATCTATAATTTTAACTTTCAGAAGCTGAAGGAAGTAGGTAATCGAAAGAGCATTGATGTCACTTCAGCACACATCCAGGTTCACTTAATGAGAAGTTATACATCAGCTCTCCACACCCGTCTCTCAATCAGAGACAAATCATTTCCCTGCCATCCATTCCCAAGTTACTATATTTTCAAAATTTCTCAAGTGACGAAATATGATGGAAGATGCTTCATGTAATTTTGCCTTTAAAAAGTAAGTCGTTACTGAAGAAACAAATGGGAGATGTTTACAATTGACTAAAAGTATTTTCAGGCTTAAAGGCGCTAGAAGGATTGGTACCACACCTTCCTTTTTCTTGAAGAATACTTGCTTTTAAAATATCACCCAAACCATCTTCCCAGCCATAGTTTTTTATTACTGTATATTCTCTTATTACACTGTTACATTGCATTATATTCATACTGTTGTTGTTATTCTTGGTTTTCTTATTTATGTGACTAACTTATCCCCAAGTCTATTGAATCCTGAAATTTTTCACTCTGAAAATCGTACAAGTGCACCCCACACTGGTGTAAGTGGAGGGCCTTGCTCGGGCTGCCCTGAGAGCTGGGGAGCTCCCGCTCCGCTTACCTGTGTCCCACCCGTGTAGCACACGTGGAAGTTCTGTAGTAGTGTGTGGGCTCGCTGCGAGCAGGAGGTTCATCTCCATGTCCACAACTGCTAACACAGTGCCCTCTATGTAAGTATATTTACAGAAGAAAACCCCACAATTTCTTGCTTTGGATTACAGAGCTTTTCACAGACCTTACTATAAACCAAGGCCTGCGTTATCTCCAGCCACGTGTCCCACTTATACTTCATCCTGGAATTTTCATAAGTATTCAAATATCAGGGGTTTATGTCCTCATCATACAGTTACTAACTTGGTACATGGTGAACATTCAACAAAATTTCTGAGTAAGATATCTTCAACAGAGCAATGCCAGAATGTTGCTCTCACAGAAACAACTCCACAATCCTCCCACAGACACTATCAAAGACCAGACACTTCTCTCTCCTGCCCCAAAATCCAGTCAAGTGCTAATGGATGGATTTCCCCAATCCATCCATTTCTGTCGATTTCCGGGGTCATCAAACCACATCAGGCTCCCGTCATCTCTCACTCAATTTCCATACCCTCTTAATCTCTCTAAGCATTCACCTGTTCCTCTTCACACATCCGCCTACATGAGACTTCAAAAACAAGTATGAGATCTCATCGTATTTGTCCCTCACCACCTGGCTTACCTTTAACTGGAACATAATCAACAAAAGAAAAACATAACCAGACAATCTAACAATAGCCAGAGGGGAGGCGGGAGGAGACAATGGGGAGAAGGGTTTTCAGGAACCACTATAGAGGACACATGGACAGAACGAAGGGAGAGGAGGGAGGCAGGGAAGGGAGGTAGGATTGGAGGGGGTGGGGGAGGTAGGGTTGCAGACAATTGTAATTGAAAAACAATAAAGTAATTATTAAAAAAAACAAAAAAAACAAAAAACAAATATAATAGCCTAACATAAAATCTGCCAATCTCTGATCAGTGTTCTTAGAATTGAGAAATAAATTATTTTACTATTTCTTTTTAGAAAAATTTTTATTGAATTTATTGGGGTGACATTGGTTAATAGACATAAAGTTTTCAAGTGTACATTCAATAATACATCATCTGTATAATGCATCGTGTGTTCATTATCCAAAGTCAGGTCTTTTTTTATCACCATTGATCTCTGCTTTACCCTCTCCTACCTCACCTACCTCCCTTTCCCCTGGTAATCACCAAACTCTTATCTGTGTCTATGAAGGTTTTTGTTGCTTCTGTTTAAGCTCTTCACCTTTTTCACCCAGCCCCCAAACTCCCTCCCCTTTGACAGCTCTCATTCTATTCTCTGTATCTATGAGTCTGTTTTTATTTTGTCTGTTTGTTTATTGTGCTCAATAGACTCCACATATAAGTGAAATCATATGGTATTTGTTGAGAAATAAATTCTTAACCTCTCCTATGGTGGTCCTGTGTGATCTGCTGCCATACTACTTGCTATTACTTCCCTAAATGCAAGGAGTTCGCCTTCACTTCAGGACATTGGCAAATGATCTTTGTTTAAATACAGATAAAGAACCAAAATCTCAACAGGGATTTAACAAACACTTATTGGGTTTCCAACAGATGTTTTGCTCTGCCCTGGGATCTGGAAGTCCAGGGTAAACAAAATAGATATTGTGCCTGCTCTCATGTAGGCTATAATGCAAGATTTCATTTGGCTACAAGTAACTAAAAACACTACTCTAGTTTAAATATGTAATGAATATTTTCCTCAAGTACAAGGAGTGCAGGGGAGGCAAGCTTTGGATTAATACAGAACGTCAGCTAAACAATGTCATCGGTGATTAAGGTTCTTGCCATGTTTTTACTACTCATTAACGAGGAAGCTTGGTGTCTTGATTCCTATCATTATTGGCCACAAGGTGACTATCTTTAAGACTCTAGGGCAGAGTCAAGGGGGATAAAAAAGAGTGATATTTCTTACAAGGAAAGCAAAATCTCTGCAAGAAATATTTGCTTTCCTCTTATAACTCATTTCTCAGATTAGTGCCACATTATGTTTCTGTGCTACAGTGGAGGCTAGGATATTGAATTTCATTAGCTAGGCAATTGGCACACTGAGTAAAATCAAGTTTCTGTTATTAAGAAAGAAGGGAAGGGTAGGTACAGAGACTCCTACTTGAAATGCACAGGTTGGGAGAGGGAGGTAAACACCGTGATGACCAGAACAATTGTGCATCGAAGATGTCTGCATCCTACTCACCAGAACTTGTAAATATGTTAATTATATGGCAAAAGAGAATTAATGTTGTTAACCAGCTCACCTTAATACAGGATTACGCTGGGTTATCGGGTGGACCCAATGTAATCGCAAAGGTCTTTAAATACGGAAAAGACAAGTAGAGAGATGGCAGTGCGAGAAGGACTTGGCCTGGTGTGGCTTTGAAGCTGGAGGGGAAAAAGCCACAAGCCAAGGAAAGCAGGCAGCTCTGGAGTGGAAAAGCCCAGGAAATGGATTCTTCCCTAGAACTTGCAAAAAAGAAATGCACCCTGCTAACATCTTGATTTTAGTTCCATGAGATTCATGTCGATGGACTTCTGATCTACAGAACTACAATAATTCTAAGTTGTCTTAAGCCACTAAGTACGTGGTAATTTGTCAAAGCTTCAAGAGAAAAGTACTATAGATACCAAACAAAATAATCGCTCTAATGACTGATTAAATACAACTCCCACGACTACTATAAGCACAGTGCTATAGATTATGTTAATTGAGGTACATAATGTATACTGGGAATAAATATCAAATGCCTACACTTAAAGCCTAAGAACCTTCAAAATGTAGACTTCTCATTTCTCTCCTTTCCAACCTCTCCTTGAATTCTCACCATCTTTCATTGTATCCAACTACCATTTTCTAAGTTAAACCCTTAATATTCACAATACCACCCAACACATATTAAGATCTTAATGAATTAACACATTAATTATCAGTAAGTGAATTTATTAACTATCACTGAATTAATTAATTAATGGACATCTAAATAGTTAATATTATATATGTGAGTCTGAAATATAAGGTACAGATTAGTAACTTGTAAGCATTCAGGCATTAGTTATGCTGATAGAACTGAGAAAGACTTGAGAGATTACAGAAAATAGAAAAAGAGGAGGGTCAAAAACAGAATCTTGGAAAGTATCAACATTTAAAACCTTCACCCAGGTCAGAATGCCTATTATAAACAAATCAACAAACAACAAGTGCTGGCGAAATTGTGGAGTGAAAGGAACCCTAGTACACTGTTGCTGGGAATGCAGACTGGTACAGCCACTGTGGAAAACAGTATGAAATTTCTTCAAACATCTAAAAATGGAACTGCTTTTTGACCCGGAAATTCCACTGCTGGGATTATACCCTAAGAATCCTGAAACACCAATTCGAAAGAACCTATGCACCCCAATGTTCATAGCAGTGCTATTTACAAAAGCCAAGTGCTGGAAGCAATCTAAATGTCCATCAGTAAATGAGTAGATCAAAAAACTATGGTACATTTACACAATGGAATACTACACAGCAGAAAGAAAGAAGGAACTCCTACCCTTTGCGACAGTATCATGCTAAGTGAAATAAGCCAGGCGGTGAAAGACAAATATCGTATGATCTCACCTATAAGTGGAGATCAATAAAACAAACAAGTGAGCAAAATAAACCAGAGACATGGAAACAAAGAACAAACCAACAATAACCAGAAGGAAAACGGGCGGGGAGTTATGGGGGGAGAAGGGGAAGGGTCAAGTCAAGGAACATGTATAAAAGACCCAAGGACAAAGAAAATAGAGGAGGGGGGAGGACTGAATGTGGTAGGTGGAAGTGGGTAGGGCAGGGGAGAGTAATGGGGGGGAAATGGGGACAATTGTAATTGGACAACAATAAAAAAATAAAAATAAAAATAAATTATATATATTTAACGTGTGAAAAAAACTAGGCAGAGGTGGTTATACATATAATGTTACCATAAAAAGATGGGTATTTCATTAAAAATCGAGATTTTAAAAATGCAGATGATTTTACTGGACTATTAGGGAACACAACACATGCAAAGAGCTCGGGAAGAAACTGATCACAATAGTAAAAGGCCGTGATTGGATAACGTGTATGTCAGTCACACTCTACTGTGGCAAGAAAGAATATTATTTTGTTCTTTCTGTATTTCAATTTTATGGAATAAAATGTAATCATATTTTTAAAGATAACAATAATGTTTCAGATTTACTTTTAAATGATTTTAAGAGTTTCTCCTTTTAAATGTCCAAAGGAAAAATCTCCCATCTTTCTATCTGGAGACAGAGCCCTTTCCACCTGACCCACGGTTACGGCTTCACCGCTGCTCCTTGCCCAGGGCAATCCTCTCTACTTTACACGTGTGCATCCAGTTACAAATCCCCTTTAGTACCTGGACTCGAGGCAGCAGTCCTATTTCAGAAGGCATTGAAAACTGGCGTCCACAAATCCAATGTTCTTCCTGATCCACACAGTAAAGGTCAATTTAGGTCAGCCCTTGACAAGTAGCCCAAGGGTATTTACATTTAAAAACTGGGTTGAAGAACTGCATTTACATATCGCCAGTCCCCCACTGCTAGAGAGGTTTGCCTGCTGTTGACATTGGCAGTGCTGATGCTGGCTATCAACTGCCAGCCGTGAGGCACTCTAGGGACCAGCCAACACACTTAAGGGTGAAAGAAAGAGAAAATAACCAAATCTGTTCAGCCGTGAACTCAGAGGATCAATATAAACTTAAAATAATTGTGGACACATTTTAAAGGCCATAGATTCATGGACAATAACCTTAACAAGATGGTCACATGCACAAGATGTCATTATGATTAAGATCAATTTGAAGATTAATTTGGTTAAGAATAATTAGCTAAAGATCATGCCTTGGATACAGTAACAAACAAATAAAAATGTATTTTTACCTTTCTCTATCATTTCGTGTCTTACTTCCATGCAGTAAAGATTAATTGTAACTTCCTTGCTGTGTTGTAGCCCTTCAGGATCTCTTAGCCCATTATGGCGCATATAACGCTGTGACAGGAGATGGGTGTACCCGGAATAAATTAAACTTAACTGAAGTGTTTATTCCATTTCATGTAGAAGTGCGGTTGAGTTTCATTTTAGAATGGTCCATGTATTTCAGTAACCAGTATAAAGTTGTCTAAAATGCTTATCTGTTCATTTTAATCTGGAAGAGAAAGCTAAGCCTGAAGTTTTTGATACATAGTTAAAGAGTTGAGTTTAATTGAGGTTTGTGGAAACCACAAACTTAAAATATCTGAGGCTGGATCTTTTTCTGGGATTAAAAACTATGGTGTAAATAATTAACAATATATTGGCACCTCTATTAGGAGAAATAAGTCAGCCATGCTATTGTTGGGCAAGGGGAGTAGAACCTTCCTCTGGCTATCACTTAACTGTGTGAAACCTCTGATCTTTGTGGCGTCTCCGACTCTCCAGTGCTATGATGGCAAGATGCCGTCATATTCTCCCCTCCCACCACCACCCACACCTCTTTATTGGCTTGATGCTCTCGATGCATTGTTTTTCACTGACATATAAAGTCTTTAGGTCTTGTTCTTAGTGGAAGCAATAACTTTTAAAAATGTATCACCCACTGTGTAGTGCTTCTTTGCTATTTGTTATGAGTCATGGTGTGCTCCTCTCAAAGTCTGTACATTGAAGTCATACACCCAGGATCTCAAATACAACTTTATTTGGAAATAGGGTCATTGCAGATGTAATTAAGATGGGTGTTAAGGTGGCCCTTAATCCACTATGACTGTTGTTCTGATAAAAAGGGGAAATTTGAACAGACACAGACAAGACTAGAGGGGAAAAATGTAAAAATACATGGGAAGAAGAAACCTGACAGAGATCCTTTCCTCACACCACCTTAGAAGTAGCCCTTCTGAAACCTTGGTCTTGAATTTCTGGCCTCCGTAACTGAGAGAGTAAACTTCTGTTGTTTAAGTTATCCAGTTCGTGTGCTTTGTTATGGCTTGCAAGGCTTCTTATGGCAGCCCTACAAGCTAATACACCATTTTAAGCATAATTCAATTTCCTAATTACATCTAGAATTCTAGAACTTCATTCAAGCCACATTATACCAATATTCAAGTCATTTTACCAAACCAAAGATTTTTTTAAAATATGCTCCTATAGAAATCTCTTCCTCTCCTCCATTCTTTTCCCTGATTCCTCAAGTTTTATTTGAAATGTGTACTTCTGAACATTTTTCACTTCCCTCTTTTTGAGACAGCATCCAGAACTGATTGCAGAAGTCTGTGCTTTGATGGGAATGTTAATCACTGAGTCTCAGGTTCCTCATTTGCAAAATGCATTCAAAATTATCATGTAGCAGTGTTTTGAGGATTAGGCAAAAATAATATATTTGGAAGTATTGAAATTTGTAACTGATTTTTTTTGTCATTTGCAACAGCATCTCTGATGATTCACAGAATTGTAGTAACTGTTTTTGTCACCACGAACTGAAGGTAAAAGTTTCAGGAATACAAGATAAGAACTCTTGAATCTTTATCCTATGTCATCACTGATACTCAAGGGTCATCAGCAAATAAATATGGTTGGTATTATTTTTTTCTTATTTGACAACTTTGACACAATCGTGATAAAGTTCACCTTTGTATCCTGACCTCATACAACCAGGAAAGATTTTTCTGCAGTTTATCCTTATCAACTTGACATTTAATTACTCAAAGAAACTTAGTGTCATCTGTTGTGAACTTGAGAATTTTACTGTGTCCTTCATCTCCCTGATCACCTATAAAAGCCTTCAGTGAAGCTGGTCCTAGCAGTCATCCCTGAAGTAGAACCTCCAAACCTGAGAGCTGAGAATGGCTGTAGATGTGCTGAGGAACAGGTGGCTCAGAGGCAGCCTTGTCCATGCGCATGAATGAACAGTGACAACAAAATCATTTTCTATTGGGCTTGTATAAGAAAAGTTTGGAAGTAACACCTTAAAGAGAGCTTTCGTTAAGATCATTTTATTTATAAAAGTACTTGCTTGTTGCCTCACCTTTTTCCCATCAATAAACTAGGTGTCTACTCATTAAACCATATTTTCCCGCATTTCTAGGCAATTTGCTGAGTGGGTGTTTGTGTGTGTGTGTTCTACGCCTGTTGATAGTGGACTTCAGCATAGACTATTTTCAGATGTGTTGCACTCATGAGAACTGAGAGTCACAGGAAAGATGAAATTCACTATGCCATGCAGACTTAATCACCTGAATAAATAAATAAATAAATAAATAAGAAGCGAAGATCGAAGAGCTCCTATGAGGTATCACTGTCAGATCTCAACATATGAAAACATTTATGTTCATCATGTGAACCTGGATAGTCATGGGACCTGTATACATTTGGAAGCCTATAAACGTTACCTTTGTTGTACATTTATAGAATATTTCTTATGCCATTCCAAAAGGTCACCTTGACTAATGAGTATTTTGTTTCACTTTGGCCTGGCCAAAGCAAAGCTTTCTAAAAAGATAAAGAGTTCATGAGCAGATGAGAACTCTTTCCTAAGATCATGAAAGAAAAAAAAAAAGTTGGATGTGGAAAAAGTGATTTGCTGGGAGGATATAAATTCTAAGAATAAAAGTGAAGGGGGAGCAAGCCCAGGCAAGGCTCAGACAAATCTCATTGCCTAGACAGAAGAATAGCTGGCTTATTCAATGGCTTGAAACCTAAATTCCCACATGAAGGGGTCACTTAGTAAATGGTTCAGTAAACAAGTAGAAAAATAAAAGAGTAACAGTGAGAGAAAAAGAACAAAAATAAAATAACAAAATGAAAGGAAAAGAGAAAGAGATGATAAAAGAAAATCCTAAGCAAGTCAATCTAATTTGTGTCTTATAGTAACATCTGTTGCTAAGTGAACACAGCTTCTATACATGCCTGTGGCAAAACTCTGTTTGAAATTAAAAACCTCTGTGTGTGTGTGCATACATATACACACATGTGCGTGTGTGTGCGCACACAGAGACCATCCTCAGTATTTGGGGCAGATATCTATTCTGTATATAGAGAAAACATAAGAATTATTGGAAAGCCAATTATTTATGTGCATTGCACTGTTATTGTGTTTTCCCACTGTGTCATAAGCAAACAATTCAAGCATAAGACCTGCCTGGGGTAAGGTCCAAGGAAAAGGAGATTGAAGAGAAAAGGCAGTGGAGTAACTTGTGAAGTGATGTCCCTGTCCTGTGAGACTAGCCTATGTCCCAAGCTGAATTGTTCACTAACTGTTTCTGTGGGTGTCTGTGATTTTCTCTACCACCTCCTACTATAGTACTGGTAATGCAAAGGATACCTGAATAATTTTCACCATTGAAACCAAGAGACAGTCATTTGCTGCATTATGTCACCTCAGAAATGTTTTGGATGGTTCTCTTTCAAAGTGACTCGAAGTGGGCTCCCTCCAGTTGGGTGGATTAGGAAGTCCTATAGGACTCCTTCTGCTTGGCATAAGATGTGGAAAGAATTTTTTATCCTCCCACCCGACTAAAAGGGAGAACACACCGCTGTCCAACACTGCTCCCTGTAAAGAAAGTCTCAGTCAGTCACTCTCTACCAGTTTGCTTTCATGGCTGGAGCGGAGTGATCACTGATACGACAGAATCAATTTAACCATCTCTTAGCACATCCTGGTTAAATGATCTAGCGCCCTTCTTTGAAACATTTGGGATACTTGACACCTATTGCATTACTCCTGCCAAAACTGAATCAGTAAGAAGTGCATGTATAGGTTGCTCAACTTTAAATTGTCATATTGGAGATTAAATATGGTGCCTATAGGTAATTTCCTGTTTTGATATAATAAATGTCTTATCGCATCAATTTTCCCCTTCATCGTACTATTTCCATCCAATTTTGTCAGAATGAAACTTCTTAGGCAGATCTTCTTCACCAATGAGAAATTGCATAACCCGAGAGCCCTGGCTAGTGTGGCTCAGTGGATTAAATGCCAGTCTGCTAACCAAAGGGTCACTGGTTTGATTCCCAGTGAGGACACATGCCTGGGTTGTGGGCCAGGTCCCCAGTGGGGGTTGTGTAAAAGGCAACCACACATTGATGTTTCTCTCCCTCCTTTTCTCCCTCCCTTTCCCTCTCTCTAAAAATAAATAAATAAAATCTTTATTAAAAAATAGTAACTCGAGAAAAACATATGTAATAACTCTTTTCTGTTACCTGAAATAGTGGTTCTTCAAACAAATTAAAAAACACAAACCTCACTAGATGTCCTTAAAATTACAAGCTTCCAAGGTGTCTTTTACTATTAAACAACAGAACAGATTAATACTTATTGACCAGCTTGGAAGAATGACCATATGCACTAGGGAGAAACATGTTTTTCTATGACTTACAAATGAGATGTGACTTTTCTGAGTGACTGACCGGACCCTGTTTAGAGAAGCGTCATGGTAAGTCAAATGCAGATGCTATTGTTATAACTCCACTTAATTATTAATGTCAGAGCTACTGTCCTGTGACTTTTACCTAAGTTGAATACCTTCAAAAATTGTCTTCACTCATGATTTTCTATAACTTTTATTTTACTACTTTTGCTAAAATGACAGGTATAAACATGTTACTTGTTTTCTCTTTTTTGACTTGTATTGCAAGGGAATTTCCATGTTTATTTCCAGTCCTCTAATTCCTGTTGAGTCTGTGCTCCATATGTATGGAGACCTAAGATGCATTTCAGTAGAGTTCTCTCTATTCCTCCCTGTGCCTCTCCAGCCTTCACATTATGAAAGCACTCAATACATGCATATTAAATTAGCTAATGAAGGCTATTGCTCTTGCATGCTGAATTCCCAATGTTTGCACTGTTTTATTTAGCTGTAATATCACTTTTTGAGATAATTCAAATCAGTGTATCAGAATAGCTGGAAAAAGCTACCTTTTTACTTTCTGGAAGAGTGATATAGATTATGTTTAACTTTAAAAGCAGTTCTTTGATTTATGCTTCTGACCTTTTCATTCCTTGCAAAATTGAGAACCTTTAGATATATCCATCTTAGCCTAATACCAACAAGAGAATTTGCCTAATGCTTCAGCTCAAAGAAAATGGGAGTCTTATGCGGAGAACAGTATGTTCCTCTAATGAGTCCCTTTGTCACTGCAGCATATGTAAGAAGTTGAATTATCATAGCAGAATGCAAAAAAAAAAAGTAAGATTGTGTCACAGCTTTCACAAGATAAACTATTCCAAAAATATGAAGAGTTTTAAAAAGAAACTAATACATTGTTAAATTCCAGAAGTTTACATAATACTTAAAATAATTTGTATGTTCATTTAAATTCAAATTGCAAATTTTCCCAGAATGAATAACTATGGCTTAGAAATAGAGACTTTTATTAAAAAGACTATATTAAAAATAAGATAATTTATTGATGATAACTATTTATTTATTTAGTTAGTTAGTTAGTTCTCTTTTGCTCAATCCTTCCATTCCCCAACTACCTCCCCAGGGCTGCCATCTGCTCTCTATGTTCTTTTTCTTCTGGAGCTCAGACGAGAGTTAGTCAAATTATTTTATTTGTGTGGCTTTTAATAGAATTTACTGAGTTGATGGCTATATATTCAGGAATCAATGAATGTTTGATGATGTAGACCTCAAACAGCATTTTCTTTGCAAAAACTCCAGGAACTTCTGTCATTCTTTACAGAACATCTGTGCTAAATGAGAATAAGCTGTGAAAGGGAAAAATTTAAAGAAACTTCAAACAAATTCTGGAATGGATGATTTTATAATTGGCAAGTGTTTTGTAGGAGTAGTAGAAATTTGTTACATCTACACAGAATCAGGGTTCCAAACTATTAAATGTATTAAATAACGTTGTCTTTACTATCTAAGCAACACCTGCTGCTGTCAGCAAGAGGAGTTTAACTGAGAGAAGGCAGGATGTTTGGAAATAAGGCATATATACTGGGGAGTCTCGATATCAAATCTACTTAGAGGAGATCAAGCCGGGATAAACAATGCCACATAAAAGAAACAGAAATTCTTTTAAGCCTAATAACCCTATTATAACCAAAATGAAGTCCTGAACATATCAAAAAATGCATGTCAGTCAAAATGGAGTTGGAGTAGAAAATGAGAATTTGCAGGTAAATATCCAACCAAAGTAAAAATGAAGTCAATTGTCTTCAAATATGTGAGAAAGATTGACACGAAGATTCTACGTCCCTATTCTAATTCTATGATCATAAAGAAATCCACGTTACAACTTGACTTCCCAGCATGAGCTTGTTCTGCTATCATCAACACTACTGTCCTTTAATAGTTACTTTGCTTATTATAAGCAAAGCAACTATTATTCAGGAGTTATACACCAGTTGAAAGGGCTTTAGTGAATTACCAGTACAATTTCTGTTTCTTATGAAGCCTCTTGCAAGCTGGACAGCAGCCTTCTCCTGGCTTTTAAAAACTTTCCAATGTATATTGTGGGAAAAAAAGAGCCTTTTAGACATTTAAATGTCTATATCTGTATTCTAGTCTAGTCTATCAAATTCCACAAGTTATCCATCTAAAGTGAGAGCAATCATAATCAATTAATCACTCTAGTACTCCAAATCAAGTTTAAGTATTATTTTATAGCTCTTCTGAGAACTATCATACACCATTTTTTAGTTGAGGTATAATTAACATATAACATTATATCAGTTTCAGATATAAAATGTAATGGTTTGATATTTGTATATATTGCAAACTGGTCATCACAATAACCCAGCTAACATTTGTCATTATACAGTTACAATTTTTTTCTTGTGATGATGAGAACTTTGAAGATCTACTCTCTTAACACCTTTCAAATATGCAATATGGTATTTTTTCACTATAGTCATCATGTTGTACATTAAATCCCCATGACTATTTTATAAATTAAATTTTCAATTTTAGACCCCCTTCACCAGTTTTTAGAATTATAAAATTGGTATTGCATGAAAACAGTAAAAACTTTACAATGTGTCGGCTTATTTGCGAATGTTTTATATTGACAGACTAAAAAAATGCCAAAAGCAACTCAAATTCAGGTTCCCATTTTTTAGACTTTAGCGAGCAAAATGCATGTGCAGACTCTGCATGTTGTCAACAATGCACATCTAAAATTTAAGTATCATTAGAGTTCACTGTGTCTTAGAATGTAAGTTTGTAAAAGGTGAGGATAATGTCAGGTATGTCTTACACACACACACACACACACACACACAAGCTCAGAAAGATGTTCATGAAGTAGAAAATTATTTACTGGCAGTAAAATTTTGTAACTAGATTTAAAAAACTTTGGAGAAACTTGATGTTCAGTTTTATAACACTTGTCATAACAAAATATGAGACAATGTAATTGAAGAGTAAAAGCTGTCTAATATTTACACATTTTAAGCCTCTGTTCTGTTCGTGCAAATTGTATATATTAATAAGGAATATTGAAATCCTGGAATAGTTTTTATAAATTAGACACTTAAAGTGACTCTGACCATGTATAAATCAGGATAGACTGGGTTATGGCGCAATAACAAACAAGGTCAAAGACTCAGGCCAAATTCCCTTGCCATACATCCATTGCAATCTGGTCAGCCTTCTGCTCAACTTAACTGCCTCCCTTGGTCAATGGCCCTAGCTTATGCAGCAGAATCTATACCCAGAAAAATAACACAGAATTTTTTTAACAACTCTCTTGACTATGAATGGCAATAATAGCATGTACAATTCCATGTCACCACTTCAACACAAAAAAAAGCTGTTAAACTGAATGGGAAAAATCTGGAAAACCAGGACCGTTAGTGTTTAAACAGAGATAACAAGGTGAGCAATGTCTTTCTTGCTATAACACAGCTTAGGGAGTTAAAATGTTGTACTAGGTAAAAATAGAAGAGTAAAAAACAAAACAAGGTTTATATGTGTCACAGGGTCAGCCAAATTTAAGACTATCTATAGTCTCTGCGCAGGATTACATGATGATTCTTTCACTCAATAATGCAGAACTTCTAGGATATCAAGACAGGAACGAGCTATAGTTTCCCTCTCTCATCTTATTTTTTTACACATAAAATGCCAACACTCTTCTCTAAGCAAAACCTTCTCCTAAGGTGGGACTCACATACGTTTGCAGCCACCTTGGGCCCCAAGCGTGTATATCAGAGCTCTCCAACAAAACCACTGCCAGTTTGATTCTTCCAGCTAGGAAGAACATCAGGCATTCTGAAGCCTATTTTGATCCCCGCCAGAACAAAAACTACACATGGTTTATAGGTGGCATCAAAACACACTTTATTTCTGTCTTACCAATGTTCTAGGAGAACAAAAAGCAAGTAATCAAACATAATTTCTAGACAAAGAGACACTCAGTAAAAAACTTGCTGGTGTTATATATTCTCCCTCACATAAACATGTAGCCCACCTTGGGGAAGGAGCACACCAAGTTTGATATGCCTAGCTAGAATAATAAGCAGTACTCAGAGTCCATCTATCCCCAATGCTTCCTACAAGAAAAAAAAAAAAAAAAGGGTATTTGTTATATGATAGAGTTAGGTTTCAAATTCCACCGATGGAATACTGTTCAAGGTTCTTCTTTAATGTAATTCAGGCAAATACAGTCAGTTGTAAGAAAAAGACCTTAGAAATGTTCAGAATATTTAACAAAAGATAATGTTGACACTGTCCATAAACACCTGGAAGGTTCAGTTAATGGAACTTATCACTGAATTTTCAAAAAAGAGACACAACAAAAGCATAAAATAATTGCCCTGAGTTCTTGCTACCTTTTTAGGGCACGTACTCATAACAGAAGAACTATGGGTAAACGGCATGCATACACGCATTCTACCCAACGGTGTTCCAGGGCAGTGGTGGCAACATAGCAGCATGCACTCCTTCCAGCAACATATGACTTCCCATGACTCTACATCTGGGTATTTTTTTTATACACAATGGTCAAGAAGACTACTCACCAATATGGTAGAACAAATTTTATGGCGGCCACTTTATCTCAGCCCTGGTTAGTGATTCCATGATTTTGTTATATTACGTGGTCAAAAGTATTTGGCAGATGTAATTCAGGCTACTAATCAGTTGACCTAAAAATAAGGAAATTATCGAGGCCATCCTGAACTAATTGCACTAGTCCTTTAAAAGCAGATCATTTTCTCTAAGAGGCTGCACAAGGAGAATTCAGAGTCAAGGCATAACATGGATTCCACAAAAGAGATATTCTGTTGCTGGCTCTGAAGATGGAAGGGACATGGGGAAAGGAACTAAGAGTTGCCCCTGACAGTCAGCATGGAAACGGGGACCTTGGTCCTACAAAGTCAAGGACCTGAACTCTGCCAACAATCAGAATGTGCTTGGAAGCAAATTCTTTCCTAGAACCTCCAGAGGCTAGAGTGACTAATTAATACCTTGTTGGGGGCTTTGTGAGATGCTTAGAAAAGAAACTACTGCTACTGATGAACTTCTGATCTATGGAACTGAGCTAATAAATGAGTGTTGTTTTGGGCTGCTAAGTGTGTGGTAATTTGTTATTCGGCAATAGAAAAGTAATACACTGTCTTTGACTACCAGGTAGTACAAGAGTGCTCTGCAGCTGTTCAAGGCCAGGTAGGCTCACACAGGATTCATTCAGACAGAAGAAAATTCATGGAGCCATTGGGATGTCTGACATACCTTTATGCCAAGGTGGGAATAAGTGTGGGATCCACATGTGTGCGGCAAGCAGCACGTTGTACCCGACTCCCTTACATACAAAGTGCACACAAAGCTGGCAGTGTGCCAATAGCTGACCTTCTGGTTATATAACCAACCTTAATTCTGTGCATGAGAGCTCTTACTCAAGGCCACATGAACACTACCAAGCCACAGTCTCCTGGACATCCTGGTGAGGAAGCCTGTCTGACTCCGTTTCCCCTACAAAGACCCACCTAAACTAGCCAGCTCTACTCAATTCTAGGTGAGTGTTGTCAGAGGAATGTGGGTTCACTTCATGTTTCACTTTTATGAGATGCTGGGAAGGGATATTTTTACATTAAATTTCCTACTTTTTAATTAGTAAGTAATTAAAACAGAAAAGCAAAGGAGTTACTCTACAGGCTAAATAAATAGCATCTGAGAACGCATAGTTTGAAGCTCTGGCCTAGCTGATAACTACAGTCACTTTCAATTTCAATGTCGTAAATCTACTTAATGAATGTTATAAAGCCTTTTCTTTTTTGATTCAAATATTTTAAATATTATAATACTCTACATGGCTTCTAATTTTTTTCAAATGAAAGATTTATGATTTTTAATGCACTATTTTTTTTTACTTTTCTATGAGATATCTTCTTGTGCAAAGAATTATAGGAATTGATATTTATGTTGAAAATTTGTTACACTAAACCATCAGGCAAATCATTAAAAAATAAATATGCTGATATATGCCCTTTTTCTTTCAATAGAACTATGAAAATAGTGTGTACCAAGAAGCAATAGCTGTATTTTCCTTCTCATCCACACAGGTTGTAGCTAAGAGTGTGACCTCGGGCAAGGTATATAAATTTGGGCAAGTTGTTTAACCTCTCTGTGTCTAAACTTCTTGATGAATAAAATGAATTTATAGTAATGTTAAAGGGAAAGACCTGGTTCTTAGCATGTGAAGAATCACAGATCAGCAAATCTATTAGCGTGCAGTTGGGGTTTTGGGTGACCCATTCCCATGGAAGAGAATGGGCCTAGCTAAAGTGGCAGTGAAGGCCATAGGTTCTGGACAAAGCAGGGCAGTGAAACTAAGGGGTGGCAAATCTCTTTGGTACTTTGTTCTGAGGACTTACATAGTTGGTGGGATGGGGGTTAAAAAGTGTTGAATGACAGATAAATGTAGTGCCAGCTCTCTCAGGGGGATGTGACTATGCAAACTTAGGTATGTATGGGGGTCTGTTAGCCCGAATTGTTATCTTGCTCCAGACCCCATTTGTTCAACTTGTAAAACAAATATGTGACAGGAGGCAGTTAATTAAAGCTGGGGCAGTTACCAAAGTTATTTACAGGCTCTTTCTTTAAGCACTAGGAACTGCCTTCTAAAACAAATAGTGACCAGAGGTAGGCAGTTAACCAAAGCTGTTTCATGGGCTTCTTCCTTTGGTCACTGTGGATGCTCTTCCACCTTCCAGGCCTTGTGTTGAAAGCACAGTTTTCAAAGGCTTTCCATTCCAGACAATGGAAACAGTACATAGAATTTCAAGGACTGCCCTCCTCCCGTGCTAACATAGTGTTTCTTGTGATGCTGGAACACCTGGCAATAGTATCGTACCAGGTTCAGCACTGCTGAGTGAGTGGGCGAGACAGTCTCCCTCCTCCGCTCTGCCTTGGTTTGTTATTCATTCTACCTAAGTGCTAAAAGGCGTTTCCTGGCAACGAGGATGCTAGGCACTGGCTAGTAACAGCAGCACAGTCTCAGTTCTTCCTATGCCATCTGCTGCCTCAGTAATAAGCAACCAATAGGGTTTCTGTAGGGATTATGTGAGTCAAAATTTCGAACCTCATAAATGTTGACCAGAATATATATGTTCAATCAGTGTTAATGATTTGCAAACAGAGGCAAGAGAGTTCCACAGTACAGAGGAGACCATGTCTTGGACAGAGGTACTAAGTAGGTCCATGTTGCTTCTGTATTCCTTTCCATACTCCTCTGCCTTTTCAGTGTTCTTGTCTTCTTTGGTTCAATTTGATTTTATAATCTAACTCATCCAATTGATCAACATTTCCTAACCCCATGACAGACCTTCCTTCTTATTTAATGCCACAATCTGGATACCAGGGGCCCTGATTCCCTTTGTTTTTCCACCCTGAAAGTCACACTTATCAACAAAACATCCCAGATCCTGCAGAGACTTGACTGCTTATTTCCACAGTAAATGTTTAAAGTTCAGGTAAAAGTACAAGGCTAATAGCTTGCATTATATCATTTACATACTGGTCTGTCTCAGTTGTAGAAGATACATTCCTTACAAATATATTTTATAGGGAATCGTTTCACATATCGTGGGAATTGTAGCCCAGCTCTCACTTGAAAAACTCAGTGGGATGTGAGGTTCAGCAAGCAGGCCCCACGTGCACGGACAGGTTTTCCTGTGGGGAATCAGCCCTGCATTGTACTTAGACTGCTATGAGACTTGCTTTTGCTAAAACTCCCTCACCCTGAATTGAGGTAGGGAGGGCTTACTGTAACTTCCTAAAATCTGAGCTAAGCCTCCCAAGTATGGAGTGTAACCAGTTCAACCACTTTTCCCCTGGATCTGTAACATCCTTCTCTTTGAAGTAATTAGGAGCATTCTTTCCTTTGTTATCTGTAAAAGGTAATCACCTACAGTGAACCTGTACATAGTAAATGAGGACCATCCTCCAGGTAATGTGCCCAGAAAAGCAATAAAATCCTGTCCAGGCAGGGGTCAGGCTCTCTCTCTCTGGCCCTCTCTCTCACTTAGAGAGCAGCCATGCTGACCCCTTTTTCTCCACAGGACTTCTGTAGTCCGTGTGCATTTGCTCATCAAACGGCCACAACACATGGATCCTGCAGGCCAGGATCTGCATTAATATTTCATTTGTGTTTCCACAGAGCTTTGTATGACTTGTATACGTTAGGGACACAATAAACGTTAATTGAATTGCATTAAAAATGTTTACAAGAAACAGACTATTTAACAATGAATACATATAAAATATTTAATATTTATATATCATAAATTTAAGTAGGATTTGGCCTACTTGTTTTTAGAATTTTTATGTTTGTTTTGTTGTGTGTGTGTTTATTCGGCTATTCAGCTTTTTAGATTTAAAAGTAAAACAACTTCCAGGATGAGAAGTCTGTCAAGAATCATTCCAAACAACATTGTTACATTCATATCCTCTTGGATTTAAAAGAGTAACCTATGCTTAAATGAGGTGGATTTCCATCATAACACAATAGCCTAGAGCTCCATTCATAAAACTCACTCAGCCCTTTGACAACAGAAAGAGCCCAAAGGGAAAACTTTACAACAATTAAAGAAAAGTAAGTACGCTCATTTATATAAGAGCATAGCACCCATTATAATGTAAAATACTACTTTTATTGACAGCTGCTTAAACTAGGAAGGGTTTCTTCTGCATACAGATCCACACTCTGGGTAGAAACCCAAATGCTAGATTGAAAAAAAAAAAAAAAACTTTTAAGAAAAGGAAGAATTTAAGTGAGAACTTCTTTCCACCCCTGCCAAAGGCAAATCCATCAATCCTCATTTAACTTGGGATTCTAACATACCATTTCATTTAACCAACAGATGCTACGACTAAATTTCTGCCTCTCTGCAAAGTAGTCACTTGGCAGAATAGTCTGACATGGGCGAATTTTCTTAGTCTGAATTTTCCTACAAACTCTCTTTGCTGTCTACTCACTGTGGATGCTGAAAATCCTAGACACTTCTCACACCTTGCTTCCAGATAGGTTACAGATTTACAAAGCCGTGCTGGTCAAAGGAGCATTGCTGCAGGTCCGCTGGGGTTTCCGGGAAAGGCTTTTATCCCCAACAAAAAGATGTCTTTCTGACTACGAATGTGTTGTGTGAGGACATGCCTGTTGCCCAGAGCTTATTTTGTAACTACAAGATGACACACCTACAAACTAAAGAAGCAAATCATCAAAAATAGAAGACAGAAGAACATAAAGACACTCTGGTCCTTAATAGCACAGATGATTAGCAGATATTTGGTGTTTTCCAAATTGTCCAGGAGACATTTGGTCCACAGCAAAAAGTCCTGGAAATTTGGTCCTATCAAAAATGTCCATAAGCAGCTCTGGCCGGTGTGACTGGGTTGGTCAGAGTGCTGCCCCTTGCACCGAAAGTTCATAGGTTTGATCCCCCGTCAGGGCACATGCCTGGACTGCAGTGCACATATGGGAAGCAACCAATCGATATTTCTCTCTCATACTGATGTCTCTCTCTCTTTTCTATCCTCTCTCTCTAAAACTGACACATGTATCCTCTGAAAAGGATAAAAAAAATTTTAAATTCCTGTGAGTATATTGGTCCACACCAAATATTCCTTAATATTTGGTCCTGTCCAAAACATCCCTGAATTCAAATAATCTATAACATTTAATTATACTTTGGTTTATAGGATTAATGCCGAAAAATACTATGTTTTATTGGTTTAATTGCTGTGTTGCAACTTTATTGAAATAATAACCCATCCTGCCTCAGTGGCAATGGTGCAGTGGTGAGGCAGATGGGTTGGGGTCCAAATCTCACAGAAGTATGGGATTTATATTGATTATACAGACCAAATGTCTCCAAGAACATATTGAACAGAACCAAATTTCAAAAATCTTTCAGTGTGGACTAAGTGTCTCCATGGCTGTTTTGGACAAGACCAATGTCCTACAAGGATGCTGCTTTGTCAGAAGTTAAAACCCAAGACCTGCCGACTATGAACTTCTCTTTGTGTTAGATCATAAACCCTCATTGTTTAAGTCACTTTTAAGTTTAGTGTTATTTTACTTGCAGCTGAAAACATTTTAACAGACAGGTAATTGTTTCCACATGGTCTAGATCTTGTAATGAGAATACCAAGCAAGTCCAAAGCGTTTCCTGAATAATATAGTATTCAACATAATCACAACAGACTAAGACTTATATTAGTCAATTAGTGTATAAGTGTGTGTGAGCGTTTCCATAAAGTCCCAGTTAACACTAAGTTTTAGCCATAACAAAACGATAATTTAAGGGACACTTTAAACTGAAATTATGTGACTATCTTTATAAACGAATAGTAATTGTGCAGTTAAACATCCATCCCTTGCTAATCCTGGACCTCCCCAGGAATTTATGTTGCTAATACTGTCTGTGTGAGAAAGACTGGATCAGCTTACTTCCAAATGAAACAGCAAGACATTTGAGCTTGAAATCTTTCAATTACTTTAAGACAAAGAAATTAAAGAAGTTTCTGCTTGATAACTTAATTGATGTGTACTGCTCAGTTGAGGTTTGTATGCCCTAAGGAGTTACCCAGCCAACCTGGAAATATGTAGCTCTTATATAAAGAGCTGTTTATTTGCACTCCTTTTTTTTCACTTCAGATGAATTGGCCAGATTCCTAACCCTTACACTCATATCTGAGGTCAATACCATTTACCTGAAATAACACAAAGTACACAGACTAGGGAAAACATTACATAAATGAAAGAGAGATCCTTGAAGATAGAAAATATGCATTATCAAAGATTGCTGTTTGAATAATTTACCTAGTACTGGACTTATTTCATCCTTTTTATTACGAACATTATATAACTGGTTATGTTAGAGTGTGACAACCTGTGGTGGGTTGCATACTACAGGATGAGTGAAATGTGTGGAGTCTACTTTTTGTTCAGAAGGGATGGGCAGTGAAAATTGTCAACTTCCTTATTTGATAAAAGAAGGTTTGTCAGTTAAAACACCTATGATTATACATGAGAGAAGCTTTAATGCAGTTAACTTGAGCTTTAAAAAGACTTTTCTCAGGTACTTAAGAGACTGGAGCAAGCTCTTGTTCAGTTTGATTCAAGAACATAATCAGTATTGTCTGGGCTTAGCCTCTCTGTTGAGTCTGGTGTCAGGCTCCTCATGTGTAGCGTCCCTCGCTCCAGGCTCACACACTCCTCATTACTAACACGAGCAGGAGATTCATTGATGGCAGCCATTCTGACAAGTGTGAGATGATATCTCATTGAGGTTTCCATTTGCATTTCTCTGTTGATTAGTGACATTGAGCATCTTTTCATATGTCTCTGGGCCATCTGTATGTCCTCTTTGGAGAGGCGTCTATTCAGGTCCTTTGCCCATTTTTAATTGTGTTGTTGTTGTTGTTGTTGTGTGTGTGTTTTGAGTTTTATAAGTTCTTTATAAATTTTGGATATTAAGCCCTTATTAAATGTTTCAGTGAATATGTTCTGCCATTCTGTGGGTTGTCTTTTCATTTTGTTGATGTTTTCCTTTGCTGTGCAAAATCCTTTTAGTTTGATGTAGTCCTATTTGTTTATTTTTTTCTTTTGTTTCCCTTGCCTTGGAAGATATATCCAATAAAAATTTCTATGAGTAATATCTGAGATTTTGTTGCCTGTGCTTTCTTCTAGGATTTTTATGGTTTTGGGTCTAACATTTCAGTCTTTGATCCATTTTGAATTTATTCTTGTGTGTGGTGTAAGAAGATGGTCTAGTTTCATTTTTCTGCACATATTTGCCCAATTCTCCCAACACCATTTATTGAATAAACTACCTTAAGCTCCTTATATGTGCATGCTACAAGTGCTGGCAAGGATGTGGAGAAAGGGGAACCCTCTTGCACTGTTGGTGGGAATGCAGACTGGTGCAGCCATTGTGGAAAGCAGTGTGGCAATACTTCAAAAAATTAAAAATGGATCTACCTTTTGACCCAGTAACCTCACTTCTGGGAATGTATCCAAAGGAACCCAAAACACTAACTTGAAAAAACATAAGCGCCCTGATGTTCATTGCAATATATTTACAATAGCCAAGATATGGAAGCAGTCCAAGTGTCCATCAATAAATGAGAGGTTAAAACAACTATGGGACATTTACATAATGGAATTCTATTCAGTCATAAAAAAGAAAATTTTAGCCTTTGCAACAGTATGAACGGACCTGGAGAACATTATACTAAATGAAATAAGCCAGTCAGAGAAAGACAAATACCATATGATTTCACTCATATGTGGAATCTAATGAAAATAATTAATTAACAAGCAAAACAGAGACAGACTCATAGATGGAGAGCAAATGACAGCTAGAAGGGGAGGAAGGGTAGAGGGTGGAAAGATTGAGCAAAAAGGGAAAAGGACTCCTGGACATGGACAACAGTGGGGTGATTGATGGGGGAGGGGATTACAGGGAGACTAAAAGGTAATGGAAAAGAATACAATAACGATTAAATTAAAAAATAAGAAAGATCAGGAGAGGAGACTTGTGCCCAGAAAAAGTGTCCTTGCAGTTTACTTCTTCAGACTGAGTCTCTGTTCGTCCCTGAATCACAGTGACCAGAGTAACACTGTTCTAATGAGCCAGGACCTAGAAGTAGAAATTTCTGCACTGAACTATATAGACTCAGAATACAAGAGGGTGTTGCTCACCAGAATAAAATTGTGGATTCATTACCAAACAGAGAGAACATGGTTGTGGGTAGCAAAGACAAAGATGTCCACTCGCATCTTCTCTTTTTTAACTAGAGTCAAAATAAAACTAAACTGACATACATTCTTTAGATATATTTAATTGTGAAGTAACAAAAATCACTTTAAGGTTGATTAAAATTGCTTAATTCTTAATTGTTTTGGTGTGAAATGAAAAATATAGTCTGTATATATTAGTTAATATATTTATTTTATTTTAATCAAACAACAAATTGATGTGGTGGTGACAGCAAATTGATGCCCTCAGCACTGCAAAAGTATGTTTCATAGAAACAGAGAAAAAAAGATATGATTCCAGATATCAAATGAACATAACTGGGCAGGGAGAGACTTAACTTACATGAAATGGTGTTGGCCATTGGAATAGGAGATTTAATAATGTAAAATCATTCAGTCTTGCTATGGAATAAGTGGGTGATATAGAAAACTAAAGAAGATAGAGGCTTGAATTGGGATCCTCAAAGAATTTCAGTATTTAATTATGTGAGGTCAGAAAATAATCTGGTGGAAGGCACAACAGTCACCCCCTCTGAAATAAATAACAACAACAATAAAAACTCCAAAGAGTGAATAAAATATTTTTAGTGAGACAACAAGATATCCATTTCATAAGAACAGAAGGAAGAACAAGTTAGACATGAAGCTGTATGTCAGGAAACTGTGTAGTCCTTAAAAACAGATAAAAAAAGGATTGGCAAAATATGGTAACAATGTAGGTGATAGAATTACACAAACCAGAGATTAAATCCCAGCTCTGCCATTTACTGGGTGTGTGGCCAATGGCCAGCTAGGGAACCTCTCTGTGACTCAATTGCTTTATCTGTTAACAAAGGTTAAGAAAACCCATTTGGAACAATTGTGAGGACTAGAGGAGGCAATGCATTTGCATTTAGCCCAGTCCCTGGCAGGAATGAAAGTGGGGAGGACGAGGTGACCTGAAATATCTAAACAACACTTACACAATTTGGTAAGTGACCAGTTAAGTGGTAAAAGACCTTTTAGCAGAGTAGTGAAAAGCATATACTTGGTGCTTTGAAAGTATGAACAACATTGCTTAATGTTAGCATCTGCCACTTATTAACTGTGTGACCCTGAGAGCTGTGTGTCCGCTCCAAACCTCCACTTTTTCACCTGTAAAAGAGGGTCATTCACAACAGAGGCTTCACAGTGTTGATGTGCAAAGTGGAAGAGATCCTGCTTGTGAAATGCTGGGCACAGTGTCATTTAGTGAGTGAGTGGCTCACGCTGCACATTCTCATTAACTCTATAGGGAGAGGAGCCCGAGGACTCTCAGAGATTTAGATTGAACGCATGAAAGAGCCAGAGGCCTCAGGAGGAAAATTGATCTTAATGCTGCAGAGATCGGGCTCTGGTTTGACTGTGCTGGGTGGTTGTGATACAAGAGTCTCCAGCCAGAAAAGCCATGAGAGCACCAAACACATGGAAGTTTATTAACTCAGAAGGAGACGAGAGGCAGAACAAGAGAATAGCATTGGGGAGGCAAAGATAATGATGAAATAATACAATAAACTCCCTAGAGAAGAAAGCAGGGAGATCAGAGAGAAGAGGCCTGCACCTTTCCCCAGCTAGAGGTTGAAGAGGAGACAGGCCAAGAAAAAGAACAGAGAAGGTTCTGCAAGAGGGTCCCAAGATTTATTTACAGGAATATGTAATTTGAATAAATTAAGCTATGTTTAAAATTGTGTTTGTTGTTGGCCTTTTATCTCACTGAAAGAATATAATACTCTGTAATTAGCTGGAAACTTTAATAAAATGATTTTAATTTATATAAAGTGTTCTGTGATCACTTTTCTTCAGAATAAATTATGTAGGAGACATGTTCCTTAAGCACTACATTGTATTTAGAAGATTATAGTATAATACATAGGTTGTGTCATTTCATACCACAACAAAAATGGAATTCATTCTCCTTGGAATCTATCAATTATTCTGTAATATTTGCTAAAGGGCACTTCTGTCCACATAGTTTCTCAAGCCATGAACTTGGTAGAATTTGTGTTTTTTTTTCTTAGCAATGCAACCCAAGACATACATGCTCACAATCAATTACCAAGACTTATTGCTACTACAGCTTAATTATCTATCAGAACCATTCGCATTTCTGCATTTCCACTGCCTCCGTCTGAATCCAAGCCCAGCTGCCATGTTCCTGGTCAAGACCACCGCATGGCATAAAAATCCGCATTGCTACTTCCATTCTTGCTCTCCAGTCCTTCTCCATGCTGCTAGCTAGAGACATCTTGCAAAAATACAAACATAATCACAAACATTCAGAACTTAATGCCCCCCAATTGCTTCCCCTAGGGCTTAGGTGAAATGAAATCTTTTTGACACAGTGTTTGCGGTGCTTCAAATCTGGCCCCCATCTACATCTAAAGCTCCATCTTTTACCTCTACCTGATTGGCCCTCTGTGCCCCAGTCACACTGGACTTTTTCCAGTTTGTGACACATCCTTAATCACTTCCATCACCTCCAGGTCTTACAAACACCTAAGACAATTGTAACTATTCCACTTAGGCATTCTTCAAGTATAAGCTTAAATTTTCCTTTCTCCAGGAAGCCCTAACCCCCAAATCAGAATAGGTCTTCACACTATGCATTGTTATGACACGGGGTAGATCGGACCTGCCGATACCCGTGGGTGACCGTGACCCAATGCGTGTATGAACCTCATACCGAGACATGCGGGGAAAGAGAGACCGGGGCCACGTGGCTGATTCCTCCCATCTCCGGAAAAAGCCCTGTGGCTTGCCCAGCCAGGGTTTTTATCAGGGGCCAATTTACATTGGATTGATTATTCATGGGATTAAGCAGAACAGGTAGGATTACTCATAGCAAGGCATCAGGATGTAGATTCACGTCCAGTGGCAGACAGGACCAGGTTAAAGTAATATGCAGGGGTCAGCAAGCCAGAACTTTTTAAGATGCATCTTTGCCAAATTCCTATTAGAGAGTTCCCATTCCACAGACATGATCCACACTTGCTCACACAGGAATCACACGGAGCTGTGCTCAAAACGTGTAAATTCTCAGGACTGCGTGTTTACACACGTGTGGAAATCACTGCCACATTGTTACACATCTTTGTCTTGTGAAAGCAGTTACACTCACGGTTACTTGCAATTGTCTTTCTTTCTCATTGAGCTGCATGTTTCTTGAATACTGAGACCATGTCATTTTTGTTTGCAGCCAACACTACAATAATAAACAGCAGAATCTATTAAATGAAAGAAACACAATATTTATGGGGGCAAATGAAATTTTTGGAAGAATGTTATTAAACTAAATGGTAGTAAACATTTATATTACTGCTGAGTAATTCTATTTATTATTTCAGTTATTTTTTCATAGTGCCCATTTACATAAAATATTATGATATTACAGGGTCCAGCAGAAGTAAGGCTTGCTTGAGTGCTGTTGGTAGGGTAATAATATGGGTATAATAATTTTTAGTTTTAATTTGAACATTTCACCTAAAATGTCATATGGTATGCTTGAGTATGATCTTGTTATGTTACAGAATTACATGCTTATTATTTTGTAATAAAAGATTTTGTAATAAAAAGGGGCGTTATTTATGCCACACCCTGTATATTACAAAATATAAACTAAAGACCTTTTAAATATATTCACTTTAAATCAGATAATAAATATATTGTTTAGAGAGGAGATATGTGATTTTTAAGACTGTGATTTCATATGCACATTGGCTTAATAACTATTTAAATGATTTTAGAAATATGCAAAACTTTCTATAAATATACCCTCTCTGTTTCCAATTTCTTGGCAAAAAGAAACTTGGTAGATTTTACTCTGGATTCTTTTCCAAAATTTTCTCTACAGTCCAAATACTCTCTTTACACTAAATTAATATGACTTTTTCCCTCTAGAACTGACTTCTTAAGAGGAGAAATAAACTATGTGACATAGTGCTTGATTATTTCCACTTACGTTAGAAAAAGAGAAATGGCAGGGAAATATCACAAGTGAAAATGATACTTTATTGTCAAATAAGAGCAAAATGGTGTGATATGACAGGTGTGAAGCTCAGAGATGTAGAGATTTCCAAGGAAATACATACCCCAGATATTCAAAGGTCATTTCAAGTCAATTTTAAAATAATGGAGTCTAAATTATTAAATAGAATCTGTCTGAGACACTCAGAATTAGACCAGAAGCCACTTAAATGTTTAATGCCATTGGGCTTTGCGAACTAATTCTCCCAAACTCCAGGGACAAGTTCCATTCTAACCCAGTTCTAAAAATAAGATGCCAGAGACAATATTAGAATGTTTTATTTCATTTCAGATCATTAATTGACTTGATTTTTGTCCATGTGTGTGGCGAGGGCAGTGGGATACAGGTTATTACAGGGTGAAAGGGTGCTTTAAAATTAAAATTATGATTTTTTTAAGGTGATCAGTGGAAAGTGTTTCTTTCTTTGGAACATTTACCTCAAGAACTATGGCTCAGTAAACTTTTGTGCTAGTGTTAAAAGAGAGAGAGAGAAGGACGCCATCGCACTTTACCTACTGATCATTGCCATCATGGGCCAGGCCCTAACTTCCTGGCCACCTGGGTCTTCCAGTTATGAAAGTCTTTCCAGTTTAGACTAGAGTGAACATTCGAATTTAAATCTAAATATTCAGAGCAGTGTTAGAAGTCACTCAACTTCAGACAATAGGAGACCTGTACAATCTTCATCCCATAGTTTCGAACTCATGTTAGGGAAGGGATTAAAGTCATACTTTTGCTCATCAGGAAAAAGACAGACAAATGGAAGAGTGATTATTCATGCCCATACTTTCAAGCAGCCTTCTCAGATGTATGCAGATGCCACTGTTTCCTGTTATCAGCTTGAGGCCCTAGCACCAAGGCCTCTCACATTTCCTGGATGTGATGCAAAGACTACAGTGTTCTAGTCTTGTGTTAGCTCTGCCTGCTGAGGATGCAGACCTCGTTATTTCTTCATCTCACTTTTCCAGTTACCTCCACTCACTTTCTTCTATCTAGGAGAAATTATACCTCTCTTCTCAAGAAAAAGAAGTCCTCTAGCCTTACTTGGTTCAGCTGGCAATTTTGCATGAATGCTAAATATTGGTTTCATAATTGCTGCAGTAATTTTAGAAATATATAAAACTGGCACCTACTTGTAAAATGGGGAGTATGCTGTCCCTACGGGACCAGAGATTTAAGAGAAGTATCTCCTTGCATTGGAGAAACTGTTCTGACCAATGACTCCCTTATTCTGGGCTTTCAACTTTTTTACAATTTGTCACTGATGATGAACACCTTCCTCCTGGATTTTTTTCCTCCTTTTGTCTCCAGCACCACACATTCTCCTAGTTCTCCTCTCATCTCAAACATCAGTGGACTACTTATTTTCAGTCACATGTGAAGGTGCTTTGCTTTTTGTCTAGCCCTTAAATGACCATGAAGCATCACATTGGCTTATTCTCTCTTCTTATTCACCACACTGTTCCTCTCCATATGCTATCAGTTACCTAGAATAGCTAAACTTTTCCCCATCTCTATTTCTAGCCCAGGCTTTCTTCTAGAGCTCCATGCTTATATACTTAACTATCTACTCAATATTTCTGCTACAACTGCACAGCAGGAAATGCAATCTCAACATATTGAAAACAAAAATGTCCCTCCTTCTGCACTCCCTATCTTATAAATAGTATCACTTTCAACCATCAAGTATGGCAGCTATCAGGGTCTTCTCTTTTCTTTTAATCAACCATATTGATTCTTTTTTGTTTTAATATTTTTTAAAAGATTTTATCCATTTATTTTTTAGACATAGGGGGAGGGATGGGGAGAGAGAGGGAGAGAAACATCAATGTGTGGTTGCCTCTCACATGCCCCCTACTTGGGACCTGGCCCATGATCCAAGCATGTGTCCTGACTGGTAATTGAACCAGTGACCCTTTTGTTGTCAGGCTGGTGCTCTATCCACTGAGCCAAACCAGCCAGGGGCCCATTGATTCTTTAATGTCTTTTGTAATTTCTCCTCCTCTGTTTTCTTCCTGGTATTTCATAAGGGTATGACTTCATGGTCTCATGACAACATACTCTTAAATGGCCTCTCTGTCCATTTCTTCTGCCTCTAACCAAATCACCAAAATAATCTTCAGAAACATAAATTTGAACACACGACCACCAGCTTAAAGCCATTGGGGGATGTCTCTTAGTTCAATGACTCTCAAACTTTAGCATGCACAACCACCTGGAAGGCCTGTTGAATCATAGATTGCTGGGCCTCCCCCTCAGAATTTCTGAATCAGTAGATTTGGGGTGGGCTTCAGAATGGACATCACTAATAAGTTACCAGGTGGTGCTGTGGATGCCAGACTGAAACCACACTTTGAGAACCACTGGCCATATTATGCTAAGTGAAATAAGGCTGTTGGTGAAAGACAAATACCATATGATCTCATCTATAAGAAGAATACAATGAACAAAATAAACTAACAAGTAAAATAGAACCAGAATCATGGAAACATGGAACAGACTGATAGTAGCCAGAGGAGAGGGGGCAGTGGATAATGGTGGAAAAAAGGGGAAGGGACTAGTCAAAAAGCATATACAAATGAGCCATGGACACAGACAATAATGTAGGGATTGACTGTGGGAGCGGAAGGTGGGTTGGGTGAAGGAGGGCAAAAGGGGAAAAATTGGGACAACTGTAATAGAATAACAATAAAAATAAATTAATTAAAAATGTAAATATTTCTAATTATTAAAAATAAAAGAAAACCACTGGCTTGCTTTCAGTATACATTTCAAACTCCATAGCATGGTGTATAGAGATTTGGAAACCTATTCCTACAGCTACATCTCCTTATCACCATTATCTAGATCTGATAAATGGGGGTTAAGATACATGAAAGTGTCCCACTGTTCATGCTTTAAAAAATATTTTATTGATTATGCTATTACAGTTATCCCCTATTTTTCTATCCTTTATTCCTCTCCACCCTGTACCACCCCTCCCACTATCATTCCCCCACTTTAGTTCATGTCCACGGGTCATACATGTAAGTTCTTTGGCTTCTCCATTTCACATACTATTCTTAACCTCCCTCTGTCTATTTTGTACCTAACATTTATGCTTCTTATTCCCTGTATCTTTTCCCCTATTCTCTCCCTTCCCCCTCCCTGCTAATAACCCTCCATGTGATCACCATTTCTGTGATTCTGTTCCTGTTCTAGTTGTTTTGCTTAGTTCATTTTTGTTTTTGTTCTTTTCTGTTCAGTTGTTGATAGTTGTGAGTTTGTTGTCATTTTACTATTCATAGTTTTGATCTTCTTTTTCTTAGTCCCTTCAACATTTCATATAGTAAAGGCTTGGTGATGATGAACTCCTTGAACTTGACCTTATCTGGGAAGCACTTTATCTGCTCTCCCATTCTAAATGATAACTTTGCTGGATAGAGTAATCTTGGATGTAGGTCCTTGCCTTTCATGACTTTGACTACTTCTTTCCAGCCCCTTCTTCCTTGCAAGGTTTCTTTTGAGAAATCAGCTGATAGTCTTATGGGAACTCCTTTGAAGGTAACTGTCTCCTTTTCTCCTGCTGTTTTTAAGATTCTCTCCTTCTCTTTAATCTTGGGTAATGCAATTATGATGTGCCTTGGTGTGTGCTTCCTTGGGTCCAACTTCTCTGGGACTCTCTGAGCTGCCTGGCTTCCTGGAAGTCTATTTCCTTTGCCAGATTGGGGAAGTTCTCCTTCATTATTTTTTCAAATAAGTTTTCCATTTCTTGTTCTTCTCTTTTCTTTCTGACACCCATATGATTTGGATGTTGGAATGTTTAAAGTTGTCCCAGAAGTTCCTAAGCCTCTCCTCATTTTTTTTGTATTCTTGTTTCTTCATTCAGTTCTGGGTGAATGCTCATTTCTTCCTTCTGCTGCAAATCATTGATTTGAGTCCTGGTTTCCTTCTCGTCACTGTTGGTTCCCTGTACATTTTCCTCTGTTTCACTTTGCATAGCCTTCACTTCTTCCTCTATTTTGAGACCATACGCATTTCTGTGAGCATCCTATCAGTGTTTTGAAGTCTGCATCTGATATGTTGGCTATCTATTCACCAGTTATTTATATTTTTTCTGGAGCTTTGATCAGTTCTTTCATTTGGGCCATATTTTTGTCTTGGCATGCCTGTTAGGTAGTAAGGGGCAGAGCCTTAGGTATTCACCAAGGCAGGGCAACCCACGTCACTGTGGTGTGGTGCTGTATGTGAGTGAGGGGTCTGAGAAAGAACAACAGCACTTGCTTAGCTCTCTGTCAGCTTTCAGTCATTTCCCCCACTACCCACCAGCAAATTGGGCCCTTTAATTGCTGATTACCAAGTAGGTGGGTTTGTGTACATTCTAGGACCCTGTGGGTCTCTCCAACAAATTCTCTTGTGAGACTGGGAGTTTCTCCTGCTTCTGCAACCCCCACAGGTTTTTTTCAGTCAGAAGTTTTGAGGCTTTATTTCCCCACAGTGGAACCCTGGTTTATGTTTATGTGGTCTGTCTCACTCCCCAGTTGTTCCTCTGGGTTTATCCACATGCAAATATGGGACCGCCCAGTCCCATACCCACCGCCTCACACACTCCTCCAGCTGCCACCTTGCCACAAGTCCTCTCCACTGCAGCTGCCTATCTCCACCCCTCCTACCAGTCTGGACAAATGTTTCTTCTTTAACTCCTTGGTTGTTGGACTTCCACACAGTTCAATTTTCTGGCAGTTCTTACTATTTTTTGTTTTTAAGTTTGTTGTTATCCTTCTTTTGCTTGTATGAGGAGGAAAAGTATATCTACCTATGGCTCTGTCTTGACCGGCAGTCCCCTGCTTCTTGTTTTTTGCCTCGATGCCTTTGTTTAGACATTTCTGCTTCCTCTTATTCCTGTCTTTTCACTTGCTATTATTAATATCCACTTATCTTTCAAGATCCAGCTCAAGTATCATCATCTCATTGAAGTATTTTCCAAAACCGTCTCCTTTACCCCACCACACACACAGGGAAAATGATTACTGCTACCTCCTCCTGTGTACCTTATTTACGAACTGAACCTATTCTTATCACAGAAAATGTATCACTTTATCATACTACAATGCCTGTCTTTCCACTTCCCCCTTAAACTCGAAGGTGTTAAGGGAAGAAATATATATGTATACCCATATATATGTGTGTGTGTATATATGGTCTTCAGTATATACATATATAATCTTCAATATGTAGCAGAATATCTATAATATGGTAGAAATTCCATATTTGATTGTTGAATAAAAATAGCTGACTATGTAAGTTAAACAAGTTTAAAAGCCTACTGCACCACCCCACATATATTACTCTGTACCTTCGTGTAAGGAAAACTTATAATTTGGAAAAAACAGATCTAAGGGTGTTGTACCTTTTTAGTGTAAGATGAAATGTGGAGAAGGGAAGCAGAACAGATTAAACATTTTTCTTTCTTTTACTTAATGAATATAGACACTGCAAATAATTTGGCTAATGGATTATTAAGCCATACATCTGACTACATAATAATTACATAAGGATAAAGAGACTCCAGTAATTGTATTGTATTTTTGGCTACATTAAATAAGTACAGCATTAATTTATGATGCACACACTATGCTTTAAAATTAAAGAATCTAGGCCACCTTTACAATGAAGGGAAATAACTCACTTTAAATATGACACAGAGTGGGTGGAATAATTGGTTCTGACTATAAATTATTGAATGACCAACCAAAACAAAACTTTAATATTTTTACTGGGTCAGAGATATAAATCCCTGCATATTTTGTGACATATCACCCAGTGTTTTGAACAGTTCATTTATTTACATATTCCTTATTTTTAAAATATAACACAAAATACAATAGCCAATAATTATAGTGTAAAATAGTGTGCTAATATGTTGGATGATTCAAAGAAAAAGTTGACATCTCTCCCACCCTATGTGTGAACACAGCACTATTGATATTTTGGGTAAGATAGTTTATTGTGTAAGATAGTCCAATTCATTCCAGGATATTTAAAGTTCCTGTTACTTTTCTACTAAAATACAAGTAGCATCCCCTAGTTAATGTACCCAAATGCCTATAGACATTCTCAAGCACTTCCTAGGTATACTATCAGTCACAGTTCAGATTTACTGTACTAAAGGTACCCTGACAAGGAGGACTTTTGTGAAAATCTGTGACACTCTCACTCTCTGACTGTCCCACCCCAGTTTGAAGGGATGAAGTGAAAAAGAAATACTTCAGTTTTTATTTTCTGTGGTTAACATGCAGTTATTTATGTAGCTCACTGATTTACAAGTTTATATTTGAGTGGTAATGGTATTATCTATTAATTAGTTACCAGAGGAATAAATGTTTTTTGCACTGTCAGCTATTATAAATTCAACAATAATTATTATGTGATCTGGACTCTATCAGTAGAAAATAGACACAACAAAATGTTTTATTTTATACCAATGTATAGATATTCATACATCATGATTTATAAGGAACTGGATTACATTTATATATTGTAATCAAAGTAGACAAAAATGAATAGATTTTGGGCATGCCTCCTGGGTTTGGTTTTTCACTGTATAATAGAACATTTTATTTTTGTCAGTTTACTACATGTGATTAGAACTTGACTTGTTCACTTCTCCAAATAAAATATGTTAATAAATCAGAATGTCAATTTTTTTAGTTATAGTGGGCCTAGAATTTTTTTTTTAGAACCAGAACATTTGTGTCCTTTCCTTGGGGCAGTTTAGTAAGCCCAAGTCATAATTGAAAGTCTGTGTGTCCATCTTTATTGTTTCTGTCCTTCACGTTGTCTAGTCTGCTGCCAGTGTGCCTTGATTTGGCTCCTTGCATCCTGTTAGCCCACCTCCACCTGTGCTCAACCAGGTATCCGAGTGATGGGATCCCACTGCAGACGCAGTTTAGCCGGCTGAGGGCGGTGGTGCGCCTGCTGGCTGAGTGTGTGATTGTGCTTAGATCAGGTGTTTGTCTTTTACATAACCCTTCACTTCTGTATTTTCCTCAGTTTTATAAAATAAAACTCCTCCACTCTGTGTCTTAAAAAGTAGGTATGATGCACAGGATGGCAAATCAATACAAAAGTGAAGAAAAATTTTACTTCAGAAATAGAGGCTGGAATAAAAGTGAATAACCTAACTTCCGAGTCCAAGCTGTCTCATTTGAGTATGAGTATAATTTTTTGAAACTATGAAAAATATTTAAAGGAAGAAGAAAATATGAAGTTAACAAAAAATGCATTGGCTGAAAAATGAGATGGAAACACACAGCTTTGTAGGAGTCTGTCCAGAAAATATATGTACTTCCGTAGTTCAAAGTCTAAACCAAGCAACAGAGTTTAGAATAACTGCTGGAATCAATAAAAAATGATGTGGTTATTTCCAGAAAATAAATTAAAAAATAAAAGTCCAGAACCAGATGGCATCACTAATGAATTCTACCAAATATTCAGAGAAGATTTGATACCTACCCTTCTCAAACTCTACCCAAAAATTGAAGAAGCAATACTTCTTAAGATATTGTATAAAGCCTACATAGCCCTGACACCAAAAGCTGGCAAGGATAACAAACAAAAAAGAAAACTACAGATCAGTATCTTTAATAAATACAGATGCAAAATTCCTAAACAAAATGCTACAAATTGAATACAATAATACATTAACAAAATAATAAATCATGATTAAGTGAGGTTCTTTTGGCACAAGGATGGTTCAACATAGGCAAATTGATCAATGTAATACACAACATTAACAGAATCAAAGATAAAAATGATGATTTTTTCAATAAATGCAGCAAAAGCATTTAATAACATACAACTTCCATTTGTAATTAAAACACTCACTGTGGTTTTAATTTGCATCTCTCTGATGGCTAATGATGCTGAGCATCTTTTCATATGACTCTGGGCCCTCTGTATGTCCTTTTTTGAGAAGTGTCTGTTCATGTCTTTTGCCCATTTTTTAATTGGGTTTTTTGTCTTCCTGGAGTGGAGTCATATGAGTTCTTTATATATTTTGGAGATCAGACCCTTGTCTGAGGTATCATTGGCAAATATGTTTTCCCATATGGTTGGTTCCCTTTTTATTTTAATACTATTTTCTTTAGCCCCACAGAACTCTTTATTTTGATAAGATCCCATTTGTTTATTCTTTCCTTTATGTCCCTAGCTCTAGGGGACAAATCATTGAAGATGTTGCTGTGTGGAATGTCTGAGATTTTCCTCCTGATGTTTTCCTCTAGAACTTTTATGGTGTCACGACTTACATTTAAGTCTTTTATCCACCTTGAATTTATTTTTGTGTATGGTGTAAGTTGGTGCTCGAGTTTCATTTTTTTGCATGTAGCTGTCCAGATTTCCCAGCACCATTTGTTGAAGAGGCTATTTTTATTCCATTTTATGCTTCTGCTCACTTTGTCGAAGATTAATTGCTCTTACAGACGTGGGTTTATTTCTGGGCTCTCTATTCTGTTCCATTGGTCTATCTGTCTGTTTTTATGCCAGTACCAAGCTGTTTTGATTGCAGTGGCCTTGTAATATAGTTTGACATCAGGAATTGTGATCTCTCCTGCTTTACTCTTCTTTCTCAAACACTCAGTAAAACTGGTATAGAAAGAAAGTATCTCAACATAATAAAGGCCATATATGACAAACCCTCAGCTACTATCATACTCAATGGCGGAAAATTTAAAGCTTTTCCTCTAAAATCAGGAATAAAACATGATGTCCATTCTCACCACTCTTATTCAACACAGCACTGGAAGTCCTAGCCAGAGAGATCAGGGAAGAGAAAGAAATAAAATCCAAATTAGGAATGAAGAAGTAGAAGTGTTACTTTTTGAAGATGACATGATTGTTTATATAGTAAACCCTATTAGAAACAATAAACAAATACAGTAAAGTTGCAGGATACAAAAATCAATGTACAAAAGTGCAACTTCATTCCTATGAACTAACAATGAAATTACAGAAATAAAAAGGCAAAAATAATTTATTTTGCAGTTGCAACAAAAAGAATAAAATACTGAGGAATAAACCTAACAAAGGATGTGAAGGACTTTTAACAGAGCATTATTGAAAGAAATGGAAAAGATACAATGAAATGTATCTTTGTTCATGGATTAGAAGAATCAAAACATACAATGATACAATGAAATGTATCACGTTCATGGATTAGAAGAATCAAAATAGTTAAAATGTTCGTATTACCCAAAGCAATCTATAGATTTAATGCAATCCTCATCAAAATCCCAATGTCTTTTTTTTAAAGAAATAGAACAAAAAATCATGAAATTTGTATAAAACCACAAAAGACCACCAATAGCCAAAGCAATCCTCAGGAGGAAAAAATAAAGACAAAGCTGGAGGTATCACAATTCCTGACTTCAAATCTTACTACAGAGCAATGATAATCAAAGCAGCATGGTATTGACAGAAAAACAGACACACAGACCAATGGAACAGAATTGAGAGCCCAGAAACAAAACCACGTGAACATGGGAAATAATTTTTGATGAAGAAGCCAAAAACGCACACTGGAGAAATGAAAGCCTCTTCGATAAATGGTGCTGGGAAAACAGGAAAGCCAAATGTAAAAGTATGAAGCTAGACTACAGTTTGTTTCCATGTATAAAATTTAATTCAAAATGAGACAAAGACAATATAAGATCTGAGACAGTAAATTACATAGAAGAAAACATAGGTACTAAACTCATGGGCTTTGGTCTTAGAGAAGATTTTATGAATTTGACCCTAAAGGAAAGGGAAGTAAAGGCAAAAATAAATGAATGGGACTCTGTCAAACTAAAATGCTTCTGCACAGCAAAAGAAGTCTCACCCCCCACCCCCACCCCCGCAAAAGGCAACCACTGAATGGGAGAAGATACTTGCAAACAACAGCTTTGACAAGGGGTTAATATAAAAAAAAATGAAAAACTCATACAACTCAACACTAAACAAACAATCCAATTAAAAAGTGGTCAGAGGGCCTGCATAGACACTTTTCCCAAGAAGGTGTACAAATGGCCAACAGCTATAAGAAAAGATGCTCAACGTCACTAGCTGTTAGGGAAATCAAAACTACAATGAGATACACATCACACCTGTTAAAATAGGTATTATCAATAGGACAAATAATAAGAAGTGTTGGAGAGGTTGTGGAGAAAAGAAACCTCCATTCGCTGCTGATGGGGATATGAACTAGTACAGCCACTATGAAAACCAGTATGGTGGTCCCTAAAAAATTAGGAATAGAGCTATCATACAACCCAGCAATCCCTCTTCTTGGTATCTATCTGAAAAACTTAACAAGCATTTATTTGAAAAGATATATGCACTGCTATGTTTATTTCAGCAGTATTCACGGTGTTCAAGACGTGGAAACAATCAAAAAGTGCCACTTGATAGGATATTGGATAAAGACAAAGAAAAAGAAGGAAGGAAGGAAGGAAGGAAGTTACATATATACTATGGAATACTACTAAGCCAGAAGAAAAAATGAATACTGCCACTTGCAAAAACATGGATGATCCTTGAAAATATCATGCTAAGTGAAATACGTCAGTCAGAAAAAGCTGAGAACCATATCATTTCACTCATATGTGGGAAATAAAACTAAAACTTATAGAGACAGACAACAGTATGGTGGTTCCCAGAGGAAAGGGGACAAGGGGCTAGTAAAAGGGGTAAATATGAAGGGAACAGAAGATAATTTGATTTTGTGTGACAGGCACACAATGCAATATACAGATCTTATATCATAGAAATATACACTTGAAACCTATATATCTTATTAACCACTGTCACCTCAGTAAATTTAATTTAAAAAATAATAAATGACAAAAATAGTAAGGATATCATTATCATTTGAAACATAATTTTAAAAATTACACAGTACTCCTACTACTCTCCATAGATCTGATCAAGATTTACCAGTTTATACAGATTTCAGTTTCAGCCACCTTGAAATAAATCTTGTTGTCTTTCGCAAAAAAAAAACAGCAAAACAATAATTTCTTTTCAAATTGTTTAATAGATGCAATGCAATCCAAACAAAACTCTGGTGAGCTTTTTCGCTGTAATCTGTAAGATGACTGACTATATGAAAGTCAATGGATTTAGAGAGCAAAATCGAAACAATCCTGAGAAATAATGACATTACAGATTATTTACTACATGATTTCAATACTTGCTATAAAATTACAGTGATAAACAGATTTCAATATGGACATAGGAATAGACAAATAGATCAAGGGTATGGAAAAAAGGCCAGAGACTGACTCACACATATGTGGTCAATTGATAATAAATGAATATACTAAGGCAATTCAATGGAGTAAAGGTAGGTAGGTAGGTCTTGTTTAAGGAAGGCTGGTGGAACTACTAGATATCTGTATGGGGAAAACGCCCCCAACGTTATGCCATACCCAAAACGTTGTCCAGATGATCATTCATATGATAAGCAATTTAAAAGTTAAACTCTAAAGTTATCCACAGAAAATAAAATAATCCTGAGGTAGGCAAAGATTTCTTAAGAACAAACTGACAGTAACTAGAGAGGAGGCGGGACGGGATAAGGGGGTGGAGGGGGAAGGGTTTTCAGGAACATCTATAAAGGTCACATGGACAAAGCCAAAGGGGGGTAGGGTCAAAAGTGGGAGGTGGGGTTGGCTGGGGTGGGAGAGTGGTGGTGGGGAAATGGAGACAACTGTACTTGAACAACAAAAAAAATTTAAATAAAAAAGCATTAAAGATAAATGGAAAAGGTATGTATATAGCCTAGGTTTCATCAAATTGAAAAATTCTTATCAAATTAAATTCTTATAAAGATGAAAACTAAGCATAGACTGGAAGAAAATATGCTCAGCCCAAGTGTTCAAGAAAGTACTTGCATTCGGAATGCAATAAAAAAACTTACAATTGAATGATAAAATGAAATGCCATTTATAAATGGGTAAAAAACTTAAACAGATACTTCACAATTTAAGGTATATAAATGTTCAACAAGCACATGAAAAGACAGCGAACATCTTAAATCACTGGGAAAATATAAACTAAATTCACAATGAATTTACAGTGGTTACTTTACGCACCATGAACACTGAATATTGGCAAAGACATGAAACAAGTAGAACTCTACTACATTCAAGTGGGAGTGTAATATGATTCAACCAATATGGAAAATTATAATTTCTTATCATTTTAAACATATAACCTAACATGTAACTCAGCAATTCCAATTCCAAAAAACTTGTAAAAAATGCTCATAGCAGCTTTATTCATAATAGTAAAAAACTGGAGACAGTCCAAAAATCAATCAACAGGAGACTGGAGAAACAAATTATGGTATATTTATTCAACAGAATGTTACTAAGTAATAAGAAAGAATAAACTAATGGCACACGAAATAATGACATGCATGAATCTTGCAAACAGATATTATACAAAAGAAGCCAGACCAAAAAAAAAAAGAATTCATACTTTATGATTTATACCTATAGTACTTATAACCATGGATGCATGTGAGAGCAAGGGTTGACTAGAAGTTAGGAAAGAGTTTTCTGGAGTATTGGAAATGTTTTATATCTTGGTTGGAATGGTGATTACATGGGCATAGGTATCTCAGAACTCACTAAATTATATACTTAAGATCTGTACAGTATAAGAAATCTACCTCCATCAAAAAAAAAGGGAGGATGGACTTATTCAGTGAAATGCAGTAGAAATGAGAGACAAGATTTAAAGTCTGTTTGAAAATAAATATCATAAACTTTTAGCTGTACCCTAAAAGTAATGAATCAAGGAATATAGGTATATGTTTCACTGTGCTTAATTAGTATATTAACATTTCAGCTGACTCTGCAAATATAGTAACCTATTAGAATGTTTACATTCTTATGACTGGCATCCTATGGTTTATAAATTAATGCATCGGTCAACAAATAATGCAGAGTATTTCCTTGAATCAATTTACTAGTCTATAAGAGTTTGGGATAAGAGACGACAATGACCCTCAAAACTAAATGTCAAAGTCTATCAGTGTTCTGTGAATTTTCTCCTCTAATGAATGTATTGATAAGGTTTAAATCTACTGCTGATCCTAGTTTTGATGCATCCACATAAGTCTGGGCAAATGACAGTATCATGCTCTAATCTATAAAATATAATTCCTGTTTTAAGGTGCTATTGCACAGCTCAGCTTGCAAATAGCCTTTCTGAGATGCTTTATGACATTCTGCTCATGAAACATAGGCCATGAAAAGCGAGCTGGATAGCCTTATGTACCTCAGAGTGGAAGAACTCGAGGTTTGCTGTTTCTTAATATTGCAGGTTAGAACAGCTGAGAGGAATGTGTAAGGTACTAAGACCTGCCTTTTGATCTGTAAGAGAAAACTTTCAGTTGTTTCTTTGACATACGTGAAAGAGAGAAAAATAGCTGCACCTGAAGTAATTATGCAAACAGGATTATTTTACCACATACACGGTTGGCGTCCTGGGTAAAAAGCCAAAAATTGAGCACTAATGATAAGAGTCAAAGCTGAAGGAACTTTCACTGTGGCTGGGAGGAGCTGAAGCATCCACGGTTGCAATAACTCATTGTGATCCGACTGTTGGTTTGATTTTTCTCTTTAAATTTTTTCTCTTAATTTCTAATCTCTTCTTTTAGCCTGAGACAGTACTGGAGAACATCATTAATTCTCGGCACATGTGTGAGAGTGAATAAACACCTGAAGTAAGTGGGGGAGTGGGTGGGGAAGACTGAAGGAAGGTGTCCTGGTGTGGCTGCGAGAATGGCGAGCGATATGAGAATGGTGGAGCCACAAAAAGAAACCGCCGGCTTCAGCAGGAGGGATACCAGGAGAAGTAACGCATTCTAGAGGAATGTCTTCGCACAGAATCAAGCAGAAAATCCTGACATTAGAGATATAACCCCTGTCCTCACAAATACTGCATCAACAGGTGTCCTTTCCTAGTGTCGTCAGGCTGAGAGTATTGGGGAGAATTTTCATAGGGGTCACCAGATGTTCTAGCTTCACAGTCAGAAAATCACCTCAGCTGACAGAGCTTCCTCAGAGCTCGGTTTGATACCGGCAAAATGAAGTGGTGGTGGATAATCACCTAACAATGTGGAGAATAGGCGGGCGGGCCTGCGTTCTACCGTAAGGATGTCTTCCACACCTGCACCATTATCGTTGAAGCATCTTCTAGATTAATTATTCATCTGTGAGCATGCTATTCAGACCCGAGGACTGACAGGGAGGCAACATTGTTACATAAATAAAAATGCCATTTCCTGAAAGTTCTGCTATATGAAATTTCTACTTATTAAAAATTAAAGTACTTTCAAATGAACTAACTGCATCACCATCATTAACCTCCATATTACTGTTCTACTTTGTGAAAGAAAGAATTCTTCTATTCTGAATTGTCAAAGAACTCTGGGGTCTGCATGGTATTTCTTGATTATTTTAAGAAAACTTAAAAAAGATAACAGCAGAATACAAAATAAAGCATGTGTTCAACCTGCTGAATAAAACAAATCTAATCTCTTTCCCTAGGTATTTGTAAATGTAATACTAGGAAAACAAGGAAAGCAGTTGTGCTGGTGAACAAAGGTGTTCCAAACCGAAGTTCTCAGGCAGGTCTGTGGGGACCTGTAAGTATTGCCAACCCTTAGAGTATTCATCCAAACCGTGATGGCACTCACTACACATTCCTTCACATGTCTGTTCAATGTAAACTTAATCTCATTTTTATTGCATGGTATTACAGGGTGGTAGAACTTTGGGGAAGCAATAAAAAATTGTTCCCAGACTCCTCTAGAGACAAGATTTTTCTTTTCTACCCCAGAAACTCATCTATGGCCAAATTTCAGTTTGGGTATTTGCAATCTGTCAAAAGTAATAATTTCATCCTTTGGGCTCTAGGCTCACACTATCCTTTAAGTCATGAGGATACTAATTTTCTTTTGGAAAAGAGCAAGAGTAGTCTGAGGAGTAGACTTGTGGTCTCTCCAAAGTGATAACTACTCTTCAGGAGAGACGCCAGCTTCTGTTTTCTTTGAGCAAACAACTTACATATTTTGGGATTAAATTTTCTACTTTGAAAAGCAGTATCATTTGAAATAAGTGGAATTTTTCCAGGTAGGTCTGTAGATGCTAGTCCTGTGTGATGTTGAAAATACAAGTGCTTTGTCAGAATTTCAAAAAGCTGTTACCACTTATAAGACAAAGAGAACAAAGGGGAGCATTTCTCACCCAAAAGCTGGAGACTCCACACTCCCATTTCTTACCACATCAGAACCAGGATTTTTCTGCAAGTTAGTACAATCCCTATCCAGTGGTCAGCAGGGAGAAAGCTACTCAACACCCAGCAGCACAGGGGAAGGTGGACCTAGTAAATCTTAAATCAGCAAATCACAAAAGGCTATTTAGAAAGAACGCATATGAACGAGGCCACAGTATTTACCCAGTGAAATATTAAGCAGTAAAGTTTTGATATCAGTAAAGGGGTCATGCTGTTTCCAGGGAATATTCATCTCTTTGTTAGTTGAGATTTCAGTGTTTAGAATATGTGACATGAAATTCTGTTGATTTTGAAAGACACTTACCTCTTTAGTGATTTTTTAAGTATATTGAGTCCAAGTTCAAAGAATTGTAAACAATGCTTTTTAACCTTGAAGAGTGTATGTTAGCAAGCTAAAGGTTGTCTATAAACTGTGCCTAACTCTGTCTGGGCTTCCCACACATGTTTAACCAGGCAAGCTGTAACATGGACTTGCTCTCCATGTAAATACCGTCTTAGAACAGTATTTGGGAAACACTGACCTCAAATGATTTCCAAAATCTGATATATTCTGAAAAGACGTTAAACTTGAGTAGATTTTGACTTGTAGTCTTCCAAATTAGTGCAAAAGTTACTGAACAATATTTCAATGATTCCTTATACTTTACGTATTTCTTCTCTCAAAGACGTTTTCATTGATCTTTGCAACTTTACGAAATTGGTTTTATTTTAAAATTTAGTTTACCATTCCAGCTTAACACCAGGAAACTATAACACTCCAGACTTCTGCAAATTATTTCCGTGGAAAATCATCTGACATCGTAACAATAGTCATAACTGCTCAGTTTGCAATATCTTCTTTGACTAGAGCCACATTACCCTTCTATGTCCCCAAGACGTTAATTCCTTGAAAACTGCCATCCCAAATTCCCCTGCTTCCACATAGACTTGTACAGCAATTACCCATATGTTCCAAATTGCACTTGCTTCCCTTACTATCTCAAGATTGTAAAACTGTTGTATTATAGAAAGAACACTGCTTAGACACTCCTGGGTTCTGATCCTTATTCTGTAAGTCATGAACTTGAAGATCTTGCACATTACTTTTGGTGATTTCATTTACTCCTCTTGAAACAGGAGTGATGACATCTACACCTCCCCCCGTCCCAAGGACAACAATGTCTCGCTATAGAATAGAGACACCAGTCAACAGAATTTATTTTCCCTCACCCTTCTCTCACTCTCCATCTTGCATGATCATCAGAAATAAAAGCAACTAAAAATAAAGGTTACGTTGATATTTACTTTTATGAAACTGCTGCCATGAGAAAACGATGGTGAAGAGCCTAACAAGACGCGCCATCATCTCAGCACCAGCCCTGCCCAGCCCTTACCGCAGAGTGTCACCTTTGTCACAAGGCAAAAGCCGTGCTCTCCAGGGCTCTGCAGGGTTTGTGTGTGCACAGTGAGGAGAGAGCTCTGCAATGGATTCCCATCTCTCGGGTAGAGAGGCCTTGGGACTGTATTTAGACGGGAGCTGGTAAATAGAGAGCAGAAAATTCACACCACTTCTTCAGTGTAGCCCAGGAATATCGCATGGTGGTGTTTTGAAAAATACAGGGCATTCATTAATCATGAATTCATAAAATATTTATCAACCACTTACCAGGAGTCAGAGGAATAAAGAAAATTGTGGTTTGTCCACCTTCGTCTCTCAGTTGCTGCCAGTTCAGGGTGTTGCCTTTCTGTGTCCCAAGGAGCGGTGGGGTGGCCACCACCAAAGTGAGCGGTGGCTCCTGGTGGCTCTGGAGTAGGGGAAAAGCACGTGGACCGGAATGGATGTAAGACAAACTCCCTTCTTACTAAATAACTAATAGGTTAATTACTCCTCCCAGGAAAGGGTCTTAATAACCAAAATAGATTTTTAAAGAATGAATCTGGGGAGATTAATTTTTTATGAGACATTCCAGGAAGTAAGTCTCATGCACCGTGCATTATTTAGCACAGGATGGGTACATCTTTTTTACTATTATTGTATACATATTGCACTTTCAAGAATAAACTATTTATTTAAAAAATTTATGTGGCATAGCACTGAATATTGGATGTCAGTGAAACTATATGTATTATTTATCTCACACCTATTTGTCACCAAAGCCAATTTTGAAGTAAAAGATTTATAGTTGTTTCTTTTCATGCTGCATAGAAAGAAACTTTCCCAAAATGATGGGTAGCTTAGTGTGTAGGCAGTGCAACCAGGACTGTTTTCGTTCATGTACGGTTTGTCTTGCAAAGACTTTTGAACATTTAAAAGGAATGTTCATGAATTTTCAAATGCTATGTTTGCTGTAGCAAACACTCAGAGTAATCATTACCTGCGGCTGTGATTCCATCGCCTCCCCCCTCCCCCGCTGCTCCTGTGTGCTTCCATTATATTCGACAGCTGCTCTGCATTTAAGCCTCCCTGACAGTAATTACGTCCCCGTGAGCAGCGACCGTCAAGCCTGGGTGCATTTAGTTCCTCTCTGGTCCCACTTACATGATCGTGGAGCACCTCAGGAGGTAACACAAAGTCATGCATTATGACAATATAGAACTAAAAATTTAAATGAAACAAGGTAAAGGTTATTTTCAATGAAAGAAAATGAAACATCTTTTTATGAAGGTTATTTTTAATATAATTAGTTGCTTTCAAACAAATTATTTGAAAATAATTTATGAAATTTTCATTAGAACATATACATGCTAAGCAAAACCTTTGTAAGATTTTTTAAATCTTCTGAATCTTTTTCCTTAAATATTTAAACATTTTAACAATATCGTGTCAAAATGGAGTTACTACTTAATAACTTCATGTAGTTTTTTGTTTTGTTTCATTTTTGTTTTTTGTAGGGTCTCGGAGTGCCTATTATCCCATGTAAAATTCCATCTAAAATGTCCTTTATAAGAGTTTGTTTAGGAATATACCACAATTAATACAAAATTGCACCTAAATTATATAAATTCTGATCGAAATGTGCAAATAAAGCCAGAAGCTTAATATGTTAAAACTAGTTTGCAATGTATTCAGTTGGAATATTATATGTGTGTATATTTCAGCTTACATTTTTAAGAGCTAGACAAAGCTGATAAAGCTAGACAACATAACTGATTCTTGTAATGATCATTCTTACTTTTTACTATATATTTTTAATGAAATAGTTTTATTAAAATCCTTAAGAAAAACCACAAAGTATTTATTAATCCATCAAATTCCAAATTAAGGAGTTGAGAGAATACATATGATAAATATACATAAAGATTCTTCTTCCAAAAGTACTAGACCTAGAAGTCAAATGTCAAATGAGATGGCAGACATAAATTATTTATCACAGCTTAACAGTTCAGAATTTGATGGATAAAAAATATTACCTGCTGTTTTTTTTATTAAAAGTTTCCGTTAAAACAGTTCTACCAAATAAAAATGCAGTGAAGAGTAAAGAAACAATCATTACTAAGATCAGCTGCCTAGCTTCCAAAAATGTAAGCTCAAAAATGTCTGATTCTATTATAAACTCTACATTTCATATAATTCAGATTTCAATGAGATAGTCAAAATATACATATGTAGTATTTTTTAGATATTAGGATTATAAAGATACAGCTTTGGAAAAAAGAAGGATGGAAAATGGAAAAAATGGTATTTGGCAGTTCAGAATTGTGGAGAAATGTATATGCGTTGGATGTGTGTGTGTGTGTGTATGTGTGTGTGTGTGTGTGTGTGTGTGTCAGCCTGTCAAGGCTAGGCAGGTTCACTCGGGATTCAGGCGGATGGAAGAAAATGCACGTAGCCATTGGGATGTCTGACATGCCTTTGTTCAAGGGTAGGCAAGCCACGCTTGCCTCGAGCCACGTGTCATGCAGCAGGGAAGCCCCAAGTCCCTTATATACTAAATGTGAACAAAGCTTTCAGGGCGCCAAAACGTTGTATAACACAGCGTGCGTCTGCACATGGGGGCCCACACTAGATTATGGGAATACAGTTTATCAAACCCAGTCTCAAGGCGATGGGAACACTGCTTATCTTAGTTGCCCAGACATCTGGGTGAGGGAGCCTGACGGACTCAGTTTACCCTACTATATATATATATATATATATATATATATATATATATATATAGTCTGTCCAGAAAAAAGTCCAGCCATTGTTAACATAACAAGAACTATTTGCATGATATTGATGTAACCTGACAGCCAAGGAGAATAGACTGGAATATATATACATGAACAATGACAACTTCACTGTACAGGTTAGTGGGGGCCATAGACGCTGTTGAGTGAGCATGTGTACTCTGTGGCCATCCAATTCAAAATGACTGAGTGAGGAGAGCCATAAATCTACATCAAAATTTGCATTTCCTCCATGGAAACTATTCAGATGATTCCGAAGGCCGCAGCTATAGGCAACTGTTGATTGCCAGCTTTATCATGACAATGTATCCGCTCATGCATCACCTTGTGCAGAGTTTTTTGGTGAAACATCAAATCACCCAGGTGATTCAGCCATTCTACAGCCCATATTTTGTGCCCAGAAACTTCTGGCTTTTCCCAAAACTAAAAATCACCTTTGAAAGGGAAGAGATTTCAGACCATCAACGAGATTCAAGAAATGTGGCAGTGCAGCTGATGGCAATTGGGAGAACTGTGTGACATCCCAAGGTGCCTATTTTGAAGGGGACTGAGGTGTCATTGTCCTTTGTACAATATTTCTTGTATCTTGTATTTTCTTTAATAAATGCCTCTATTATATTACATGGCTGGATACCTTCTGGACAATCTCTCTTTCTCTCTCTCTCTCTCCCTCTCTCCTTCATATATATTTGGAATTAGTAGTCAGATAACCAAATAAAGAGAAGCTGCTTCCTTTGCCAGTTACATTGTATAGGAATCACCTGGACTTGGCAAAGACTCTTTTTTTTCAATTAAGTGAAATAAGAAATGTATTATCCAGTCAAGATATTGTAACATATATAGAAATCTGAGGTTTCTGTATAAAAATTCTCATTATTTACCAGGCACCTTTGTAACCATAACAGTGGAATTTTCTTTTTCTGCGAGCCTTCTCAGTGGCTTAGGGAATTGGCTGAATGGAAAATAATGAAAGAACCAAAGTGGGATCAGATTGTAGTGATCATTTTTGAATGATTTTCTCATGGGAGCCAACACTTCACCTACAAAACACTTATTCTTCACCCACGTTGATGATCTTTTGTATCAACAATCCCTGCCACTCTTTATTATATGTATATGTATTTATAACTCTTCTACAGTTCCATTATGGTTGACCTGTGCTTCCTTTTGGGTATGATTACCTCCATTTCCTTAGTCCCATTATCTTATCGTTGTGATCTCAATTTCATGAGTAGTTCTTTCATAGCCAATAGTCATAATTGAAAGCACTCTAAGTTATGAGTTATAATGCTGTGAGTTGGGGTATTCACTCTTGGAAACCTACGTTACACCAAAAAATGCCAAAACTGATTACCAACATGAACAGGGAAAAAGTAGATTAGAAAAATAAAATGTATAAACATTTTTAAAGTATGTAAAATCAATTGCAGCACAATGAAATTCAGGCTCAGGATGCTTTTTCTTTTCTTTTCTTTTCTTTCTTTTTAAAATCTCCCTACAGGAAATATCACATTTTTTCTTACTCCAATATCCATTCAAATATAGGGCCATTTTTAAAAATCCATTTAAAAATTTCTATTGCTGACATCTGTTGCAGATATACATTAAAACAGCAGAAAATTTCTGAAAGCACTACTTCAGAATTAGTTTCTCCAGTGTCCTTTGTGTTATAAGAGTGACGTTTTTAGCAGAAGTCACTGAGAGGATGGCTGTGGCCATTACTTGGAAGAGGGAGATAGTTACACTGAACAGCCCTCAAAATTAATATTCACAAGTCCAATGGCTTCAAGTATGAAAATGTGGTTTTAAAATGGTAGAAAAAAGGGGAAAGGACTAGTCAAAGAACATGTATGAATGACCCATGGACATGGACAACAGTGTGGGGATTGACCATGGGAGCAGGGGGTGGGATAGGTGGAGGGCAAGGGGGAAAAACTAGGACAGATGTAATAACAATGAAAAATGACTAAAAAATAAAATAAAATACACTTCATGATCCACTGGGCTCTATTTCAGAACTCTTCCAATGATACTATGGTCAGGACTTCCAAACTAGTTGAAATGTTATTTTTCTCTGAAATGTGTGTACCACATCCAAGGAGAGTTCCACTCAGTAAGTGTGAATTAGGAGTCTCCATGTTTCTCCCTGTGGTCCCTAGGATTGCCTCACTCAGCTATTCGAAAGCATGTCTCTGAGGAGGAAACATCACCAGCTGGGCTGAAGGACAGTCTGATCCCTTCAAGCTCACTAGTAGCATGAGAGGGGAGCAGGAGGCAGGATTAGGGCCGCATACTCTGCTCTAGCCTGGTGGCAATCTCCTCAGGCTTTCATGTGCACCGATCAGAGCTCTCTCATCCCTCATTTTACAGATGGGCACATCGAGATTCCTTGTGGGGGAGGAAACTTCCATTTGAAAGCAAGCATTTAATCCTAGTCTAGGATTAAAACCACACCCAGCCCCTCCTTGGAAAATATTTGTGGGAGTCACAGAGAGATATGCACTCAATAACAAGCTCAGTTATGCTCAAATATCTATTTACTCCAGCAAAAAAGTAAAAGTGCCATTCTTTGAGAGTTGCAATGATTTCATTACTTATACATTTTAATTTTTCTGTAGCATTTTGTTAGAGGTTTTAAATTTGTCCTCTTTCCAACAATGACAAGAATACAATCAGCTACATTTTTTAAAATATAAACATTCATAAGATATCTTTATTTAAAGCTCAGTATTTAGTAATCCAAATAGAAAGAAGGGACACTAAAAATGTATTTTGTTTTCTTTCATTTCAGGTGGAAGCTCTTACTTTCCCTGAAGTACCACAAACAATGTAGCAGTACTGTATCTTGTACTTTAAGTCTCTTAACCAGGCTTTTAGAGAAATAGTGGATCAGAATGTTGAGTCTTAAATCAGTAAAACACATTTCATGGTAAATTCAGGAAGAACACACTGAGTGGAACAGATGTAGGCTCTTGAAGGACCATTTATTACACCAATCCTATTAATAAGAATGTAGCTTCTCTTTCTTTATAATGTTTTGATCCTTCTTTTTGCTACACATAATACCATAAGTTAATAGTTTACATGAAAATCCATTTCCAGGACAATCCTATTGGGACTGCCGTAATGCAGTGAACTCTACTCTCTGGGAGAGAGGGAAATTGCCATAAGAGGGAACAATGTCTAACTTCCATTCTGGGTTGCTGTTTTCTTTTGCATTTAGTAGAGGGAAAAAAGGAATAAAGGGGTCACTTTTCAAAAGGTTTATTGGGATATTAAAGAAAAGACTAAAAATGACAATAATCCCCCTAAATGGGAGATTAAACCCAGTCCAAGATGGTGAAAACAGGTATAATTTTATTAAATTGAATAAATAAATTCTAAACATGAAACATAATGAAAGCTGATATTATAGTCTTAAAAGACCTTTCAAACTAAGGAAGACAAATAATAAAAAGGGCATATATTTATATATAAATATAGTGCAATATTTATTAAAATTTTTATAAAAATTTTCTATCTTCCTTTTACATACACATTTATAGTCACAGATGAATGAGGAATCAGGTTAATGAAAGAAAGGCTATTAAAAACAATAGTAAGTGTGGTTATGTATTTCCTCATTATGTCTCCCATCCCAACTCTTCTAAAAGGGCAAAACAGAGAGACAAACCATTTCTAGAAAACAGGGCCCAGGGGAAATTCTCACTCTGCATGCTTCCTTCCCTCTTTGTCTCAATCATTCGGTCAGTAAATACTTATTGATTATACACTGTGAACCAGGCAAGCTTCAAGACTGAGGATATAGTAATGAGCATAATATAGTTCCTTCCTTCAAGGAAACGATTATCTGGGGGGGGGAAGAGAAATCTATAGACCATCACGATACGGCACACTAAATCCCCCCTCTGAGTACTGTACTCTGTGATAGCAAGTCAAAATGCTGGCAGTGACCAGGACTAGAAAAGACATGAAAGATCTTCATGGGAAGGGAAAATGGGGTTAGCCCAAATGCTGTAATTTCATATATCTTTTCAGATCAGGAATTGGAAAAAGATATTCAAAAACTCTTTGTGCCTCCCCTACACTCCCTCATTCTTCAAGTTCATCCCCATATTCCTCTAAATATATGCCATGGGGCAGTTGCCCTAATTTTTTCTCTTACAGAAATCTCTCCAAAAATAAACAGATAAAATCATTCTGGGGGAAAAAAAAATCCACGCGTACAGAGTGCCTGCAAGACTATGTCTTCCAGGTAGTCCTGTCTCCTAACACCAATATTATGAGCTATTCAAATGGATGTTTACTGATGAATTAACATAAATAGATATTAGGTACCAAGGCAAGATTCAAGACCAATAAATGAATTTTTAAGGGAAATAGGCAAGTAAAATTCAAGTTCAGCACCATGCTTTACTTACATCCAAATTGAGAATAGAAAAGAATCAAGTGAGAATATTTTGGAGGGGTAGATTTATAAGAAAGATTTGTATGGCCAGAGGAATTCTATGGAAACCATCTATCCCAAAGGGCAAGAGAGAGGACTTTCATTAAACTCAAGTCAAAAGGACAGCGGTTCAAAGGGACCACAACATTAAGTAAAGGCAACCCAGTAAACTCGTGTCTGCTTTCCATATAGGAAACTTAGAAAGCAGGAGAGATGGGCCAGAGGGCTGCCTTGATGGTGCAGAGAATAAGGCTCGCTTCTGTATTGGAATTGGTCTGGCCTCTAAGGATTTATGGACAAAGAGTACACACATGTGTCTTGTTGACCAGATGTGGGGCCTATGAAAGAAAAAACTAACCAAAATTGCTGAAGAGGGCTGCCCTCGGAGAAAACCTGGGAAGTCAGGGACTCCAACAGATGGAATCTGGGTAGAGAAGACCTCTGAGACTCTAGAACTTCAAAGGGCCAGCCAAAAAAGCAGTCACATCAGGGGAAGCAGCACCCATCATACCTACCCAGTAGGGGCTTCTGGAAACTCACACAAGCACCCTTTTGAGGGCCAACTTTAAACAACTGCCAGAACACGGAGCAAAATTTCAGCTTGTGACACTTCCTTCAATAATTTTAAGTAGAGAGATAATGAAAAAATAAAATAATGTCTTCTTTCCTAAAATTCCCATGACTTCCGTTTGTTAAGTCTTCTACAGCTACAGAAGGTTCTTGGAGAGGTTCACATGATCCACTAGGAAGAAGCCAGACTATATCTTTCTTCAGTCTTCTCTCTACACATAGTAAGTCTTATTTTTAGTTAAAAAGTTGTTTTATATATAACTAACGTATCTTTAAAATACAAATAGTGCACTGGCTGGTGTGACTCAGTGAGCACCGGCCTGAAAACCAGAGTCGCTGGTTCAATTCCCAGTCAGGGCACATGCCTGGGTTGCAGGCAGTGTTCCCAGTGAGGCGCGTGCAAGACACAACCACACATTGATGTTTCTCTTCCTCTCTTTCTCCTCCCCTTCCCCTCTCTCTAAAAATAAATAAATAAAATATTTTTAATAATACAAGTAGCATATTTTAATCCACAAATAGTACATACATATACTAGAAAATATGTTAATTCAAGTATTCATAAGAATATGAAAACCAAACTCCAAGAGTAATAATTTTCCACCAGGACAATTTCATTTAAATCTTATTTCATCCAAATGATACCAATAAAATGTTTTTCTTGAGCAATTATAAAAGAAGTTGGGATCTTCTTATTGACTTTTTCATAGTAACAGTAAAATGAACTGTAACTGTAGTTGAGGTAACCTATAAAATCTGGCACAGCTTGTGCTATACAAGATGTTAACATTTTAACATCTCAAACACAGAACTTTAAATGAAATACAATGTAGAACTGCAAAGAAATAAATGAAACTTGTTAAAACACACTTTTGTTAATTAGACACTTTGAACATTCTACAAAAAATTAAGATGCTTGTTTCAGTAAAAGTAGGAATGCATAATAGCCTCATGTTATGCATGGCTTACAGTTCACACAGGAGTGACTATAGATTCAAAATCTACAGAGTCAAGTTCTAAATGCACTTCTTACTGGCTGTGGAATTTGGGAGGGATTGCTTGGGTTATTTTAGCCCCTATTTCCTCATGATGCCTACTATAAAGCATTTTGAGTACTACATATAAGAAAGCATTTTATGTGAAGTACTTTATACTTTTTTAAAATATTTCATTTATTCATTTTTAGAGATAGAGGAAGGGAGGAGGAAAGACAGGGAGAGAAACATCAATGTGTGGTTGCCTCTCGAGCACCCCCTACTGGGGACCTGGCCTGCAACCCAAGCACGTGCCCTGCCTGGATAACCAACCGGCAACCCTTTGGTTCTCAGACCAGTGCTCAATCCACTGAGCCACACCAACCAGGGTTCTGTATACTTTTAAACCCTGTGTTTATGTTAATTATTACTAAAGTTTCTGTTTTACACATATTTTCTCTTCTTGGGGAAGGACTATCACTATATTATAGAGTATTTTCATTAAGACTTACAGCTTATAGGAGGATGAACTAATGCACCATCTTTGAAATCTTCAGCACAATTAACTGAGATTTTGAACTTAAGAAATGAAGAAGAAAGGGCAGAATTGTAAACATAAGCCTTTCTGCTTCTGCTTCTCCTGAACACAGTTTCTGCTCATTTCCGGCCAGTGGAGGGAGAAAACAAGGAGCATGCGTCACACTCAATGGATGCCAGGAAGAGCCAATGCAGCAGATTTACCCACCATGGGCATTGTCTCCCCAATAGCAGACCTCCAACAAGACTCCTGGGTTCAAAACCCAGGCAAGCATTCAAAGTTTTGAACTGCAAAAAAGACTTTCTCCCTCTCTTTTTTACTGCCCTGAAGCTACTGAAGGCCAGAAGCAGCAGAAATTTAGGAGGTAAAGGCCCACCATTTCACAGGACTGACATCGCTGAGGGGGACAGAGTAGTCTTTGCCAGTTTTTAGCTCTACAGTGGCTGATGGGGAGCAACTAGCTAACATCCCACTTTTTAAAACTGCAGCGTGTCTAAGCAGAGCATAGGATAAAGGGAGAAAGAAGTTAAAAATACAAATTTTAAAAAGCCAAAAGAATGAATACAAGTCTCCTCATATTTTAAGAAAACATCTTGATTTTGAAGATACAATTTGGGGAAAAATAAAATGATTTGGATTCAAATTATTCTATTGCATAAGAAAATATTCTGTAGCTTCTGGAGTTAAAAAAAAT